>JAVXUP010001977.1:0-171272 GCA_033070095.1 Escallonia herrerae | reverse complement strand
TATATATATATATATATATATATATATATATATATATATATATAGGGAGCTGATCCGTTGAGAGCGCTAGCAAAATAGGAGATCTTGCTAGCGCGATCTGGCCGTCCATCCCGAAGGGATGGACGGCCCAGATCGCTTATTTTTGCGGCGCTGTCAGTCGTCCGCTACACAGTGTAGCGGACGAACCTTTTTACCATTTTGCCCCTGCTCCCCCGTCCGCTACACTGCTAGCGGACACTTGGCCCACATTGATAGCCAAAAAGTCGTCTGCTAGACAGTGTAGCGGACGACTGTTTCTGTCAAATCAGTTGTCAAATCAGTCCTATCGATGCACGACTGTTACTTTGTCCTTATCACACCGTCCGCTAGACAGTGTAGCGGACCGTTTTTACCTTTCATTACTTCGAAACCCTTATTCATTCCTTCTAAACTGCTATTCATTCCTTCTTCTCACAATTCTTCTAGCGGCGTTGGCAAGTAGATCGGCGCAATTTCTTCTCAAGAAATCCTTTAATCGACGAATCAATCACGTAAGTTCACAAACCAATCCTTTATTTGTTCATAATCTAGAGTTGTTATCGCGGCTTATGCATGATTTTGAATGTGTGCGCGGTGCATTGTGCTAGCGTTTGTCAATGTATCTATATATATATATGTGTATTGCGTATTATTTGTTCATGTGATTTCACTTGTAAAATCCCATTCCGTGTCTGTTTGTATCTATGTACATTGCATATACACAGCATGTGAACTTATGTGAGTATTATCTGATCACATGCTAGCGTTGACTGTGCTAGCGTTGTATGTTTGAGAATGTTTACGCTTCCAACCTTGCCGTTTTGCATAATTTCAGTTGCGAAAAATGGATTTCAACCCTGGACCAGAAGATCCGTCCGTATTATACGACCAAGCAAACCATATCAGTACGCTCATATGGGATGGTGGAGTAAGATACTTATTTTATCAACTTTGTTATTCTTGGGAACGTTGTATATCGTTTAATTTGCTTAAATTGTATTTATTAATTCGTAGGAAAGAGCACTTCTCAACACGGTAGAAGTATCCGATAATTTTAAAGCATGGAAATTGAACAGAACCCAGAAAAGATTACTGCGTGGGATTGGGTTTGGGATTTTCACGCATGGGCAGATCTTTCAACAACTTGACCGGCACTTAATAGGTGCCCTTGTTGAAAGGTGGAGAAGTGAAACGAATACGTTTCACTTCCCTCTCGGAGAGCTGACAATTACCCTAGAAGATGTAGGGTTCATCTTAGGGTTACCGGTGACGGGGCGGCCGGTAATAGCTCCTCCGTCGGAAGCAACGAATAAGAGGACCGCTAGGGACTTCTTTACTTCGATACCCCAGGATCAATTTAGCACTGGTGGTATCAAGTTGAAATGGTTGGTAGATACCTACAAGGTTCTGCCGGATAACTACACGGATCAGATGCTTGTGCTGTACACACAAGCTTTCCTCTTGTGGGTGATGGGGGCAATTCTGTTCCCAACAACGTCGAAGAATACCGTCAGCGTCAAATATTTACCGTTGTTGGGTAACCTGCTGGAGGTTGGGGATTATGCCTGGGGAGCCGCAACTCTTGCGTACCTGTACCGAGCATTGCACAAGGCAACGAGGCCCGACTCCAAAGCGATATGTGCATGTCTCTCGCTATTGCAGGTATATCATACAATTCTTGATTACGTGCTCGTTTCTTTTTTTTTGGTTGAATTGACAATAAAATTTGACGATACTTTATTTAATTTGTCTTTGCTCTCAGGTGTGGTCTTATGAACACCTTGCTACCGGCGCACCCAGGCGTAGGGACGGAACCGATAATGTGTGGCCTCGGTTGTGCGCCTGGGAGTACAGCCGGAAGGACAGCCACTACCAGAGGAGAGACGATCCCCATCACAACATTACGTACTATCGGGGGGAGCTCGACTCGTTATCTCCTGGCCAGATGCGATGGGCACCGTACAAACATTTGGCGCGACGGGTGGGAGAGTCGTTCGTCTTCACGCTCTCTGGGTTGCAACGCACACCCCTGATCCACTTCGAGGTCGCAGAGTGGCAGCTGCCAGATCGCGCTATGCGCCATTTTGAGTGCCTGCAGGGGTTGCCAGCCGGCGCGCCGGATATGAGGCTTAACAGGAACCCACCGGGTGTCCCTCGGTTTGGCAAGGCAAATGCGCACGACTTGTGCGCACGAGAACTTGAGGTTTGGGATTCCTGGCAGGACACGCTGGCGGCCATTGTGTCGGAGCCTGACCCCGTGATCAGTATCGAACAGTACAATGGGTGGTACTACCGCATCACCCGGAGGAGAGTAGCTCCAGTAAGGTTTGAACGCGGGGAGAAGTACCACCCTAGGGGTCAGATCGATGAGCACATGGCATACAATCTGGTAAGTTGGCCAACCAGTGCCTTTAATTGAACTTGATGATTCTAACTGTGTATGAAGTTACTTATTTATTATCTCTCTGGATGTAGGTTAATGCCTCGTTCGCCTTCTTCCAGAAGTTGAGCGAGCGGAAGGATTTGGTGGATGCAATGGGCGAGGAGCTTCGCCAACAGGCTGAAGCGTTGGCGTATGGCTGCGGGAATTTTTTGCACCAAGCATCGGGCCAGCCTTCCGGCGTCAGCCCGGGAATGGGTTATCCGGGGTGGCAGCCCCCATATGTGAGCGAGGGATACACCGATCCCTCGGGACAGACTTCGGGAGTGAGCCAGGGATATGGTGGTCCCTCTGTACCGGGAATGGGTGGTGATTGGGGACCGCCAAGCACCATGGGCCAGGCTCAAGCGCCGTGGGAAGACTACAGTGCGCCCTCCTTCTCTTTGCTATTGGACTCGGAACCCCAACCCCTCTCTCAGAGTCAAGTCACGCAAGACTGGGGTTTCGGACACATCAGTCTGTCGGAGACACTGCCCATTGTCCCGTGGGCAGGACCATCTATTGTCGAAGGAGGGCAATATCCCCCGGTCGACCCCCCCGAAGGAGTGCAATATCCCCCCGTCGACCCCCGAGGGCAATATCGCAAAGGGCATCCAGTGAAGCCCCTAAAGCCGCATAAATGCCAAATAATCAGAGAGCGTTATTTTAGCGGCTTCCCCCGGGACAAAGCGTTGTATAGTGTGAATCATCTGGAGGGCATGGATTACACTTGCGAGTGGGGAGAAATGGCCTCCCTGGCTCCGGGGAGTTGGTTAGACAACGGTGTCATCTCCACATACGTGGAGATTCTGAAGGAAAGGGGTCGGGAGCGGCTGAACGGGTACCCGGCCGTTTTTTTGGTGGATGCCTTTTTTCATAGCCTCCTAGTGTCTGAATGGCATGAGTGGGTCGAGCAAAGGCGGAAGAAAAAGTTGAGCCAGTGGAGACCGTCCGCTAACCTACGAGCGTATCTTACTAGGGATAGTCCAGTGAGCGCAAGTGTTGCCGACGTGTTTCTAATCCCATTTTTAGGGGAAAGCCACTGGTACTTGGTTTGCTATGAACCGGAAGAGAAAGTCGTATCGGTGATCGACAGTCTCCACGACGATACCACCCACATGCCTGTGCTGCAGATGTACAAAGCCCAGTTGGACTCAATGGTAATATTACGATTGTTGTTTAACAGTTATTGTAACTTGGCATAAATGTTAACTCGTGTCTTACGCCGTTTTGTGTTTCTCGCAGAATATATTTTGTGCAATGGTCAATGGTATCCGTGGTAACCCTGTACCGGCGCGGCCAAAGCTCGATTTGCGACTGAAGAAGAGGAGGCCCAAGCAACGTAACACTTCGGACTGCGGCGTCTTCCTTTGCATGTACATGGATTACATTTGTCGGTCCGAGAGCCTCAAGGCGGCCGTGTGGAGCCAAGCAGAAGTAGACACCTTTAGATATAGAATAGCTTGGCAAATTATGAAAGGCCGGCCTAGAGCGGTTAGGTTTATTGTAAATCCGGCTAATGCCGAGAATCCCCCCAACATGATTCCCCCAGTTGACATTGTACCATTACAATGTCAAATTTTTTTAATAAACCATGATTATTTAGAAAGCTCTCTGTCTGATTTCCGTTAAAGATGATTTTGATTGATTTGAGTTGGTTTTTTGGCTCTCATTGAGAATGATTGAAAGGTGGAAAACAAAATGTGTAGCGGACAGTAGGGAAGTGCAAAAAATTTTATAAGTGTTGGGTAAAGAGTTACTGCTGGGCCGTCCGCTACACAATGTGGCGGACACTCGGGGAAGTGAGAATTTTCTAAGTGTTGGGGTTCAAAGTTTCTGCTGGGCCGTCCGCTACACAATGTGGCGGATAGTGGGGGAAGTGAGAATTTTCTAAGTGTTGGGGTTGAGAGTTTCTGCTGGTCCGTCCGCTACACAATGTGGCGGACACTCGGGGAAGTGAGAATTTTCTAAGTGTTGGGGTTGAAAGTTTCTGCTGGGCCGTCCGCTACACAATGTGGCGGACAGTGGGGGAAGTGAGAATTTTCTAAGTGTTGGGGTTGAGAGTTTCTGCTGGTCCGTCCGCTACACAATGTGGCGGACACTGGGGAGAGTTAAAATTTTCAAAGTGTTGGAGTTAAGAATTTCTGCTTGTCCGTCCGCTATACAATGTGGCGGACACTGGGGGAAGTGAAAATTTTCTAAGTGTTGGGGTTAAGAGTTTCTGCTGGAACGTCCGCTACACAATGTGGCGGACAGTGGGGGAACTAAAAATTTTCTAAGTGTTGGGGTTAAGAGTTTCTGCTGGGCCGTCCGCTACACAATGTGGCGGACGGTGGGGGAAGTTAAAATTTTCCAAGTGTTGGGTTAAGATTTCTGCTGGGCCGTCCGCTACACCATGTGGCGGACACTCGGGGAATTGAGAATTTTCTAAGTGTTGGGGTTGAAAGTTTCTGCTGGGCTGTCCGCTACACAATGTGGCGGACACTGGGGGAAGTTAAAATTTCAAAGTGTTGGGGTTAAGAATTTCTGCTGGTCCGTCCGCTATACAATGTGGCGGACACTGGGGGAAGTAGAAATTTTCTAAGTGTTGGGGTTAAGAGTTTCTGCTGGAACGTCCGCTACACAATGTGGCGGACAGTGGGGGAGGTGAAAATTTTCTAAGTGTAGGGGTTAAGAGTTTCTGCTGGGCCGTCCGCTATACAATGTGGCGGACGGTGGGGGAAGTTAAAATTTTCCAATGGGTGACTTTTTTTTTTTAGTTGTTGGTATTTTTTAGCTGTTGGTTAGACTTTGTTCGAGTTGGTAGTTTCTGGCAATGGAATAAGGGCTTTAGCAGATGATTAAACAATCTCAACATTCTCAAGCGCATGATATTCCATCAAAAATTTGACACCCTCAAATCATCAATTGACCATCACAATTCTCAAATGAACAATTAAGAACCTAAAATTATCAGATACAAATTTATTAACACAAATTTAGGGTTCAACATTGGGGGAAAACTTTTTCACAGGTGCTTTGATCAAACACGGATACTTGAAACCTAAATAGCCCCTTGTGTTCAAAGATTACAAACTCCCCTTCATTGAGGTCGTGCTGCTCGCAGAAATTACTCCAACCCTCTGCGAAATAAAGTTGCTCTTGGCCGCGCTTCTTCTTGATTTTAACAAGCCATGACCCCTTACTGCTGGTTAAAGTTGCTTCGAGCCAAGTGGCTTCGTGCCAAAGTGTGGTAAGCAATCTGCAGAAGGCTACCGGTATGGCCTATCACATTCATTATAAGACAGATAAGTTTTTAAGCAAAGATAAAATTAACACACACAAAAACACAGAGTAAGAGGGATGCCTACAAGTTCGGTATGAAACCCAGGCACCATGACCTTGAAGAAGTGCCTGTTCACCGAAGCAGAAGCCATGGGGACGGTCGCCGTAGAGGGGGTCGCGGGTGGGTGAGACGTTGGAGGCAGAGAAAGAGAGAGAGAGAGACGGGTGGAAAAAGTGAGGCCGTTCTGATTGGTAATTAATAGGAGTTTGACGTCCGCTACATTGTGTAGCGGACAAAAGGCATACCAACAGTTTTCTGTCCGCTATATTGTGACGCGGAAACTTTACAATCGTAATAATGTTCGTCTCTGGTGCGCCGTCCGCTACATAGTGTAGCGGACGGGGCAAGCCAAATTTTTTTTTAAAGTTAATATGTGAATGGGTCCATCAGAAATAACCTTCCAGTCTTCGGTAATAAGAAGCTAATCTCATCAAATATTACGTATTATTACAAATGTCAAACAATCTTGATGGCTTATACAAAAAAACTAAAGGTCCACTGCAGCGGCTTCTTCCTCATCTTCTTCCTCGTCTTGCAAAACCCCTGGACTTATCCCCAGTGCCTTGTAATGGTTCCGCTTGTCATGGTCGGTCATTTTGTTGCACAATGCACACCTTCTCAGCTTTTTAGGTTGAGTTGCCTGTTCAATAGAGCTCTTCATCCGCGTAGATCTCTTGCGGCCTTTCGTTTGCGATATAATTGGATCCAAAGGCCGGATATCATTGTCGTCTTCCTCCCCCGGCTCGTCATCTTCTGATCCCGTTGTAGGCTCAGTGTCAACCGCATTGCTGACTGAAGCTGCTTCCAACTGGTCGACGATGGGCTCTTGCTGCTGAGCTACCTCGAGGAGATGTTTATATCCGGCCATTGTAGCAGCACCTTTTACGGACAAACGGGTGAACATTGTCACCAGATGATTATACCGCAACGTCTCTGATTCTTCAAAGTCAGTATACGGGTGCTCCGGAAAGGCAATGGTACCGTGCAACCTGTTTGCACCTTTCGTCCACCGTGGCAGGACATATTTATCGGGGATTGTCCTGATATTCTTCTGGGTGAAAAACCGCAGAATGTGTCTACACAGGATGCCATGGAACTCAAACTTCTTGCAAACACATGTCACCGAATCCGTCAATGTGTCATGGCTCACCGTATAAATTCTGCGCAGCTTCTCAGGGACGAGGTCATTCACGAGCGAATAAACCTTGTACTCACGCGTAGACATTTCTGCCACCTTGTTTATACTGTATCGTCCCGATTTTCGCAGCTCTACTTGGTATAGCAAGAAGATCTCCTTCGTATAGACTTTGGCACCGTTCAGCTCCAGCGGGGTCTCGAGCAACCTTCTCCTTTGTTTGTACGTTGTTGCAAAGTCGGCAGCCCTTTCTTTTACGAACAACGAAGCTACCGCTTTTTGTGCGGATGCAACGAAAGTCTTCAAATTGGTAGCTGTACCCACATAACTATCGAACGTGGCATTCATAGATTCACTCCTGCCCGTCGTTTTCATGCCCGCTGAAAAATACCTCCTCGTGTAAACGCCAATCCATTGCTCTTTGCTCTCGTACAAGTGCTGGAGCCACTCGTTGTCTTGCAATGAGTAATCCCGAACAAGCTTTTCCCACCTCTCCTCGAATTCCTCAATCGTTAACGACTTGGTAACGCACTTGTCAAAATCCTGTTTAAAGTCTGGATACTTTGCGTACACGTGATGCAGACGTTCCGGGTATTTGTTGCTTATGTGCCAAGTGCACAAGTTGTGCCGGGTGTCTGGGAAGACGGTCGCAATAGCCTTCTTCATTGCCAAATCTTGATCGGTGATGATCACTTTGGGTGCTTTGAAGTTCATTGCTTCCAGCCACGTCCTAAACAACCATACAAAAGAACCCTCGCTCTCGTCCCTTAACAAGGCGAACCCGAACAGGATGGAGTGATAATGATGATTGACGCCGGTGAAAGGAGCGAACGGCATCGAGTACTTGTTGGTACGGTATGTGGTGTCGAAAGTCACGACATCCCCAAAATGCTTATAAGCTAGCCTCGAACGACCGTCGACCCAAAAAATTGTACTAACTCGATGCTCGTCGTCAAGTTTATAATCGAAGGTAAACTGCGGGTCCTCCATCTGCATCCGTTTCAATAGGCTCATTGTCGATTGCGCATCATTGAGGTCATACGCGGCTCGTCTATGGGTTCGGACCGCGTTACGAACGTCTGTCGTGTTAAAGTTTAAATTTTGAATTCCCCCAGCCTGTTCAGCAAGAACATTAACAATCTCAGTAGGTCCAATTCGCGCATTGCTCATTGTGTGAATTAGGCTCCTCGCGACCTTACCCATCTTCTTGTGTTGATGCATCTGACTCACCTTAGAAGGAGTTACTAACGGGTGATTGTGTGCCAGTTCCAGGCTGGTAATAAGCCAATGATCATGATTGGGTTTGTAGCTTACGAACATCTTGACCTGGCAATTTGTGCGCTCAAAGCAGTCCCGTCTTCTACGCGAATATCCTATTTCGTCATCACTGTCATCATTGCCTACGCGTGTCTCATTTTGCTGTGGATTTCTGCCCCTATGACACTCGTATAAGCGAGAGCATATCTTTTTTGTTACGTTGCTTGTTCTTGTAGTCTTTATTCTAATGCCAAAACCAACCCTCAATGAATACGCTCGAAAACATTCTTCAGCTTCTTCCAATGTTTGAAACGTTCGTCCTAGATACGGATCACTAGCATCTACGGGGACGTTGGAGCTCGACACGAAATCAGACATTGTGAAACAAGACCTGTGTAGAAATAGACTACGCTTAACAATCAAATGACATTTCTAACTGAAAATATTACCTAAAAATTACCTTGGCGAATAGACCAATTTAGGATGACAAACATACCGTATGCATAACCCCTGAAAGTGTCTCCAAATTAACAATTATTAATTTATTGAACATAACAAATTAAAATTACTAAGATAAATAGACGAATTCATCATGCCAAAAAATCGAATTAAACTATAATGAATTTATTTAGAGTTAACAAATTACACCTTTTTTATGAACATCATGTCTAGAACATCACAAATTGATGAATACAGTGACAAATTTCTAGAACATAAAAAAAAATCTATACTTTTTTGTCCAAACAAAATAAAATTATATTTTACCAGTCAATCCATAAAGAAAACTTCACCATTCGCAAACTTACCTTGCTTGAGTGAAGCTTGAAGCAAGTGTTACTCAAAGCTTGAAGGGAGCTGAAAATGGAAGCGAGTCCGAAGGAGAAGAAAATTGTAGCTGAAGGAGCTTGAGGAAGTTTTTGGGTATAGAAGTACTGTTTGCGATACTGTGTAGATCTCCTACTTTTGACAATATTGACGTGTGTAGAAATGAAGGTACAGACCCGTCAGTTGTGTCAGGGCTGTCAGTCGTCCGCTAGACAGTGTAGCGGACGAATTTTTGGCTGTCAATGTGGGGCCAAGAAAGCCGTCCGCTACACTGTGTAGCGGATGGGGGAGCAGGGGCAAGATGGTAAAAAGGTCCGTCCGCTACACTATGTAGCGGACGACTGACAGCGCCGCAAAAATACACGATCTGATGGACGGCCAGATCGCGCTAGCAAGATCTCCTATTTTGCTAGCGCTCTCAATGGATCAGCTCCCATATATATATATATATATATATATATATATATATATATATATATATATATATATATATATACATATATATAACTATATATATATGTGTATACGTACATACAAATATATATACATATATGTAATATCTATATATACATACAAATAAATATATATATGCGTATACATACATACAAATATATATACATATATGTAATATCTATATATACATACAAATAAATATATATACATACATACATACATACATATATATATATATGTATACATATGTAATATCTATATATACATACAAATAAATATATATACATATATATATATATATATATATATATTTGTATGTATGTATGTGTGTGTATGTATGTACGTAGAAGCCACAAGCACAACAATGGATAACACTCTTCAAGAAAGAGGCAAATGTAGTTGCAATGACCGTTGCACAACAACAGTCACTAACTTCCCTATTCGGCTTTTTCATTGAGAAATTCAAATGCACTAGCATGTCAACGTTCCATGACGTAGCGGAAACGACCAAAGCCCCATCTTCCTGCTTTCTTTTTCTCGGAAACGACCAAAGCAAGGCTAGACAAAACAGAAAGTATCATAGTACGTTGGAGAAAGTCATTGCTAGAATTGATAGACTTGAATTAATGAATGGCTATAGTCCCTGATCAAAGTATAACACCAGTCGTCTAACACCAAGCTAAGGAAGTGAAAATGGCCTCTCCTAATTGTGGAGTTTTGACATAGGGCTGGGTAGCTGAACACCGATCTTTATTTATATTAAAGCTTCCGCTGGATAAAGACATTGAGTCATTCGCTCACTCTCGACTATACTGTGCCCCTCATGCTTTTTGGGCTTACAGGGCAGAGTCGCCAGTTGGCTAGTGGATGCCAGAATTTGCCCCCCCCCCCCCCCCCCGCAAACTTTCGTGGTAGCTTACTGACGAAATAGCTTAATTGGACGAAAGAGTTTACTGACCACATAACAATTCATTGAAGCTCTAACACCCCCAAAATCTGAGGCTGGTTTTACGGTAAAAACCCCAACTAATTATTTATTATACCTTTAGCAACGATTCAGTGAACAATATTTCTGTCAACTTTAGTGACATTTTCTTTAAACGAAATGTTGTAGATTAGTGGAGCTGAGCCTCATAGTTTATAACCCTTAACGACAAGTTTATTTTAGAAATCTAAATTATAATTTAACGTTAACAATTATAAGTGATATTGATTGAAGTGTTATATTCAAAATCTAAAAATAATGCCAACTCTTCAATTTTGGAATATGAGGGAACAAAGGAGGAAATGAAGGAAAATTTAAATCTTACCTTAACAGTCCATTCGGTTACAACAAGAGAAGCATGATACACCAATTACAGAAACAAAAAATAGAGAAGAAAAGGGAGGGAGGAGGGAGAGAGAGAGAGAGAGAGAGAGAGAGAGAGAAAGAAGAAAACTGTTGGTGTTCGTGAGAAAGGGAGAGAAGAGTGCTACACAAAGGAAGAAAATATACATAGAAAGAGGGGGAGAGAGGGACGACAGATTGAATTTTTAACGAGATGGTTCAATTTTTCAGTAAGCCATCACCTTTTCTTCTCGATTTAATTATTCACTGATTTTATTATTTTGCAGGCTGAGATTTGCGTGAGTTTGGATGTGTGCACTGTGAGATTGAGTGAGTGAGTAATCTGTAGGTGAGGTGTGTGAGTGTAAACCGTTTACCAAGAGAGTGTACTGTGTGTGTGTGTGTGTGTGCACCCAAAATCAAAGTGGGTGTTGTGCGTGAATTATGTGCTGGAGTTTTTTGTGTGTGTACGGAGAAACAAGAATGTGTGCATTCGTGAGTGCATGAGTGTGTGTTTGCGTGGAAGAGATGAGGAGGAAGTGGGTATTACCCTTTTTTGTGAACCTCTGTGTGTGCTAAATGGTGTGTAAGTGTGTATTGAATAAGAGAAAAGACCCGGTACCGTGAGAAAGTGGGTGTGGGAGGTATGGTGTATGTATAATTGTTGGGTGTGGGTGTTTTTATGTGAGATATGAGGGTTGTTATATGTACTAGACAAAGAGTAAAGAAAGAAAAAAGGGCTGCCATGAGAGGGGTCTATGTGAGAATTATTCTGGGTTTGGACAGACGTGAAAGAAGAAGAAGAACATGATGAACAATAACCGGGTTATGTAGGGGAGTGGTACATTATGCTTGCACAGTTGTATTACTTGACTGTTGGGTATTGTAACACTGTCAAAAAATACTAAAACTTTACAGGAAGGTTCTCAGGACAATATAAGAATTACAGTTAAAATTTCATATATTTCTGATATCCTTTGGTATGTTTAATATTTTTTATCGATTTAGTTTCCCTAAAAAATTATTTGGGGTCTTTAAAATTCTTATAAAACTCTGGGAAAATTACAGTATTGTTTTTGTGCTATAGATAAGTTTCAATTTTAGTTTCATGATTTTTAGAATTGATTTAGTACTAAATCCATAAAACATTTGAGTCAGATAAACATATGATTTTAAAATGGTTTAGATACTTTTTAATTTTCAATTTTAATTTATGTATTATCCTTATATATTGTAAAGCTGTTATAAAAATTTATGGGACTTTGATTTGAGCTGAAAATATTACTAGCTATTTTTGGGTTTTTATTCTATTTAAAGAAATTATTTTAATTCTAAAATATTTAAAAATTCAGAAAATTCATATTTCAATTTTTTATAATGTTTTAAGATATAAAAGTATTTTATTAGAATTTATTATAAATTTGGGATATTGTTATGCATTTAGGAGTGAGTGGGGTTCTCGGCTAGATTGGCCATACGTAGGACCCATTTTGATTTGGTTCCATTTGAGAGTGTCGGAGTGAGTAACATTTAAAAAATTAGCTTTGGATTCATTGTTTTTAAGAATAGATTTTATTCTGATAAATAGTTTGTTAATATAGGTTAAATCAAAGCATCTGAACGAGATTGCTTAACAGCGTGCATAGCTTAGATCGAGGTAAAGAATTCTATCTAAACCTTATTTTATTGATCTGATTTCAAATTCTTACATTGAATTTTCATTTTTATGACTGATATAAATTTTTTTTTCAAATTGCCTATGAAACCCTAATCTGAGCCTTATAGCGATTGTTTGAAATTCTGGGTCATTTTCATCTGTTTATTGGCTCAATCATCGTAAAATATTTTAAATTGTACTTATTTCTTCTAAATGTTGACATGAGTTAGTAATTCTAGGAGTTATAAAGATGCTGCGTATTGTGGAAGTTATAAGGATGGTTTGTTGGTTGGGTTAAACAAGTACCTAATTGGACTAGTCAATGTACATATGCATCTATAAACTGTATCGAGCACTGTCGGGGTGGCTTTGCTGTAGTGTACTGCTCATGTTCAATGTTACCAATTATACCTGAAGTGTTTTGAATGACTATTGATTTTGGGGATCGAGATGATACTCGTTCCTATGTTTATATCGAATAGTTGTGACTTCATCAAAAATAAAATCCTTTGAAAATATGTTATTTGACTTAAATATAAAAATCATTTGAGTCGTTTTAATTGTTTTTAAATATTTGATCGAAGTTACTGGGCACTCAAAAGCTCACTCTTGTTTGACTTCCTTTCTGCAGAAAATAACCTACAGTGAATAAGAAGTCGACTGAAAATTTTATTATTTCCTTTAGTTAAGCCCCTGCGAGGGAAAGTAATGTTTAACTTACGAGTTTATAATTTTAGTATTTTATTTAAGAACAATGTAATTGAGAGTTTGAGTTATTGTGGAAGCTCCGATATATGCTGGGGCTTTCTTATCAAATTGAAGTAATTAAATGATTAAGTAATTGATCGATTGATTGTTTAACACTCGGCAAATTATGTGGTGTTACAGAAGCATCCAGCTGCTCCACGCCAGTAGAAAGAGTTAAGCACGACTAAGCTAAGCTAGTGTTGGGGAACTCAGAAGAATAGGACTCGGCTTAACTTCACTTGGGTTTGCTTTCCTTGTAACCTGGTTAATAAAAGAATCGTACACACAAAGCAAGCAAGGGAAATCTCTGTCTATGTTTTGGCCAAGAAGATGATACATCTGTTCTAAAATTACACACACAAAAAAAGTATTTTTGTTGATTCAAATTGCCCTCTTAATCTCTCAAAGTCTATCTACGACTGTTTCACAAAGATTTTTTTGGAGATCTTCGATATTTGCTAATTGTGGTTCTTCTCAGGTTTCGTTGTATCCTGAAAACAAATTTGCCTGCAACCAATTATCAAACCCTATCTTGAATGGGGGTAAATAACGTTCTAAAGAAAGTATCTTTTGATATGCGTTAAAGCCTTTTTTTTCGTTTTCATTTACTAGAAACATTCCCAACAATTACAATTAAATCACATGTTTTTTTCCCTTAATTAGAGGTGAAAGGTATGAAGAATGAAGATGCATGATAACTTTTGATATGTAGCCAACGATGAATCTCATTCGGGTGCAAAATGTTTTTATCAGTGGCATGCTGGCCATTTTTAATATTTGTGAGTTGTATTAGCAGTAAACGATGGCTAATGGTACTTTTGTTTTAGACAATGGTAATTCACTATAAGAAAACAGATTATTTGTGATGCTAAATGTTGTAACTGTAGTAAAAAGTTGTCGGTATGCTTTTCAATGACAAGTTTTTGTCGTCAAATGAATAGTCACAATAGACCCATCACTAAAGACTTAAAGTGATGGCATCGTAAAAGTTGTCACGAATATAAAGTTCTTTCTGACAACATCAAAGTTGTCACTTTTGCAATCTTTCCACTAACAGATTTTTGTCACTTAATTTTTTTGAATGTTGTCTCTATGACCCACTATCGATACAAAAAAAAAAAAAATAAACCCCTTACAATAGACTTGAGGTTGAGATTTTGTGACTAGTTAACTCTTCACAGTACTGTCATTAGTGATGACTTTAGTGTTGTCATAATTTTAACATGTGATGACTTCAATGTTGTCATATATAGTCATTTGTACCAAAGTTGACACTCTCAAAGTTCCAATTTATGTCAATCCTTTGTGTCGTCACTAAAACATTCAGGGACAACTCCTCATTGTCACCATATTAATTTTTTCATGTTGTCACTATAAACACTAGTGACAAATTTATGTCCATGTAGTGACAACCGTAGCTTTCTTACTTATTGGGTAGTAGTGATGATACTAAGTTGCCACATGTAGCAATTTTTTGTGCCCTAGTGCATCATGCATTCTACAAAGTAAGGAGGATAAACTCTTAGTTTTACACAATCAAATTCAAAATTCATCCATTACAAAGACACCATCTAGAGGTGTCAAAAGGGTCGGGCCGCCCGCGGGCCAGTTTGGTCCGGCCCTAAAATGGCTCGGCCCTGGCCCTTAAAAGGCTCTAGTCCATAGGGCCAAGGGCCAGGCCAAAATATTTGGGAAACGGACTCGGCCCCGGCCCTGGCCATGCCCATTTTTGGCCCTACCCAGCCAGGCCCTAAAAAGGCCCGTTTTTGGCCGGGCCTGAGCTGGGCCCGTTGACCCGCATTATAATTTTTTCATTTTTTGAAGTCCATGTTATCACATTTTTATCTTTTTGACATTTTGGATCTTTTTAGTTAAATTAATAGTTCTGGAGGTATTATTTAATTCATATAATCAGTATTTTCTATAACATAGGCAGTGAAGTGTGAGTGTGTGGTGACGGTGATGTGTTTTTTATGATTTCTTAATGGGCTTTCATTTAATGTTTCTATTAAAGAATTTACTTTGTGTTCTGTATCACAAGTTAAGGGAATAATTATAAAAACATTAATCACATTTTCATTTTATATGTATTCTAAACATAAAGTAATTTAAAATTTCTTTTTATTTCAAACAAAAAAAAGTGAATTGAATTCTAAATTTAATTCCATAAAGTGGGTGAAGTGTCAAAGAGTCTTGAGGAATAACTTCAGAATTTCGAAAATGAATAACAAGATTTTTTGGAAAAAAAAAAAGGAAATTTGTTGAGCCCCGCCTTAAATATTGAACCTAGGGTCAGGGCTTGGACAGGGCCTGGATACCCCTTTTCTCTGGCCCGGCCCGGTTCCCCACCCCCTCGGCCGGCCCATTTTTCTATTGGCCCATTGGGCTCGGGCTGCCCCGGCCTGGCCCATTGACACCTCTAACACCATCTCTTACAAAAGTCAGCTTGATCTTATCGTAAAGAAAAAGCATTCTCTTTACAAAATTACTAAGTACAATAACTGTAGGGTAGTTATGGTGTTATTACCCCTTCGTCTTTCGTATTTCATGCTCAATCCCAACAGTCGCTTTCGGCTGCAGGCAAATGTAACGTCATCATCAAACAACAAAGTAAAATAACTAGACCATACTAGATGACTAAGCATGGACCATCTCTTTCAATATAGTCGATAAGTACTAATTTTGAAAGAAGTCACGCTTATAAAATTCTGCATGCAGCTTGAACTAGAACTAGTGCTGGTATCTTTTATTATTGAACATTTAGCATATATTGAATTTACAACTCGCCTTTAAGTTAATATACATATATATAAAAGATATCGAACTTTAGAGTGATGGTAAGTACATGTTTTTATTATTGCAATCATCGGAAGTTACATGTTCTTGAACAATGAAGATTGTGGAACGGAATTCGTTATTACTAGAAATCTAAATAAGAAGTTGGTTCATAGTAGTTTTTTTTAATAAAATGATTTTTTTCCGATGCTTAAAAGTGCCACAACAAATAATATCAATGACTATTTCAGCACAACATTTTGGCGTATATCAGTTATAGAGCGACAGTCCAAAGTTTCGTATTACAACGCTATTGGTTGGTTGTATATGAGCACAACATTTCGTGTTACAATGTGCCGCTTTGTTATTTGTATCCGACACTTTGAAGTGCTTCAAAGGCTTTTACCAGGAAGGCTAGAAGCGGCAACACTTGTATCAGTCACAGCAAACCCTTTTCCGCGACACTTTGTTGTGCCATATATCAATTTCCTTATGGCAACACATCAAAATGCCATGAAATGTCTATCTCGGCATTGCAATTTGGGTCACCCATACATCGCATTATTACATGCGCCCCTATAGCCTCACTTTCATGTGCCCTAATAACTTAAATTTGACGGCACTTTGGAAGTGACCCAAATATCAATTTCTGCTGCAGTGAAAATTTTCCACTAGTAGGTTTAATGGAGAATGACAAGCAAAAAAAAAAAGCATAATGTAGAATTGCTATCATCTTCCACTTGTAATGATTTCAAGAACATCAGAGTTAATAACTTAAAGAAAATAAAGCAGTGGACAATCCGACCGGTAATGACTTCTAGAAAATTAAAGTTCTAGGAGTGATCGAAGATCATTCGACGATAGAGCAGTGGGCGGCCATTAGAGGGGAAGGTGCGTTGAAGCACTATCCACCGTTGTCCATCCAGCATGGTGTAAATTAACTCATTGACATACCTTCTGACTAGGTGGAACTTTTTGCTAATGGAACACTTAACCACTAACTAAATCTTATCTCAAAGTAAGATTTTAATACACATTCTGATTCATCTCTATCCTTTGCTGCATTGGTCTTGACGCATTGGTATGCTGCCTGCCTCCAATGAACTGACTATAAAAGGAAACCAATCCCCTCTAGTGGCTCAAGCATTAGAGATGTGGATAGATTCAGCGCACAAATTGCTAATAAAACACTTTTGCTTTTCCTTATCCTGACATGCACCATTTAACGCTCCGCAAGACCATTAAAGGAGATACTAAATGCATTACATATACGACTGAAAAAGGACAAAAGAAGCACAGAGAATATTTCAGATTTTCGGTCATACTATTTACTTTAGAAAGGGCAAGGTTTACACTATGCTCAAGCTTGGAATCTTGACACATATGCTTACGTAGCCACTTAGGTACTATTCGAATGGTAACTAAGAAATACTTACAGCACGGTGAGGGTGCTGTGACTTGAATGACGACGCGCTAATTGTTCTAGTGAGAATAAATTTTTTTAGGGGGCATGAATGAGAAAATACGTAAATTTCAATTTAAAAGTCAGTATAGCACCCCTGCTATCAAGAGAGTATCCTGATCTGTCAAACCTGATTCCTGCTTTATTATCATATCTTTTTTACCATTATACGTGGTCCGTTGGTTGAAGATTTTGGCCTTTGTAACTTCGTGGTCCGTACCACTCCTTTGTGAGTTAGCTGAAAAGAAAGGAAGACAGTGGGGCGGAGAGTTTAGAATGGAAGCATTATCAGTTTGTTTTTGTTCTTTTCTTTTGTGAGTTTAGAATGTAAGCATTATGAGTTTCTTTTTGATTGTAAGTTTAGAATGGAAGGGGACGATCTAATTCTGTGCCCTTTGTGGGAACAGAAAGGAAGCAAAAGATATTGTTACTAGAATGCCTTTTATTTTTTATGATGCCAGTTTGTTTTTGTTCAAACATTTAGTACTCCAATATATTTACATTCAACCCATTTTTTTTTATTCTCAATATTCCTTCCAAACATTGAAGAAATGATTTGAAAGGAAATTGGGATCTCATTTTCTATCATCTCTCTTGTAAAAAACCTCATAAATTAACTCCATATGCATGGTTAACATTTTCGAAGCTTTCATTTCTTAGTTTTGAGGGTTATTTTTGTTTAATTACTGAACCGCCTCGAAAAATTTCCTTCCTGACCATGCAAGAGTTCTAAAAAGAAACTTGGAGCCGCCATCTTATTCATGAAAATGAAGGGAAAAGAAGAAAAAAAAAACTTAAAAGACTCTAAGATGCCAAATAAGCTTCTAATCCAATAAAAACATAAACGATGGGTTCGAGAACTAAGTTATACGGTGAGCAGGTGTTAAGTTCCCACCATAACCTTATACGGTCTCTACTTTGTTTTTACTAATTTATTTAGCCCGCCAACAAGTAAACATGCAATAATTGTACCCTAATCTTAATTTTATAGTTTTGGTTTGACTTTGACAACTGGGGTCATATGGCCTAAGTATCCAATCAGACAAACTAGGATCAAAATTATTGTAGTTCAACACGGACCCTTTAGGAGGCGTCCTAAACGTCAGTTTTTGACACGAAAATAGAAAGATGTATCCGAAAGACTCTTTTCATAACGCGTGTTTTATTGACGGAAATTTGATCGAAGTAGAGGGGATATATTCTAGACTCTTCGGGACTAAACTAAGAAAAAGGGTAAAATTACCTCTAAGTGACGATGGCTTTGAGAATTTAGTACCACCTTGAGATGAATCCAAACCATTTTGAGATGAATCCACGATTCAGTGTATATTATAACTATAAAGGGAGTTGTTATGAAAATCTGGAAGTTATCTTTAGAAATGATGTATCACTTCTAGGAAGAAATGGTACAAAAGTTGAAGGGCTACTGGCCTCCTCATAAATATAGCCAAAAGGCCCTTTTATAGAGGTTTGGGGCTAACCGAAGTGGTAAAGATAACTTTTGAGTCTGAGAACACCGGTAGAATCAAATATTTGATCAAAACAAGGGTTCCTCATGAGGACTTGCGGTGGAAAAAAATTTCCATGTGAAGTTTCATATTTGATTTTTAAGCAAAGCGATAGAGACTACCCGCTGAGAAAATGTAATAAGTTGTTGAGGATTACAATGGAAATTTTCCCCCAGGCCGGCCGTTGACGAAAAATTGTCTCCGTTCAGTTCATGCGAGGATGAGATGAACATCCCGTGTGATGGGGCATCAACAAGAGGAAGGCGAGGAAAAGTGGAGTAATTGATGGCAAGTGAAAATAGAGTAATTGGTAAAAGGATGGGCACAATTGTCTGTCGTGCCAAGTCAGGTCAAGTCCGAGTCAACACTGTAATTGAGTTTAATTGATTGAATTTACTGTTTGGCTATTATGATTATCACTTGCATTACTGCTTTCTTTTGCATAGCACATTCACAGTTAGTGAGTCTGCCAGTTAATATTTAAGATAAGATGCAGATGTTAAGATGGTCTGTGATCGTATGTTGATGATTATCATTCTTGTCCTTAAAAATTGCTCACAGAAACTCTCTACATAAATTGTGCGTTGAACTCCTAATATTAGAACCTAGGATTTTCTTATTCTTCTTTAATCTTAATATTACAGTCATGGAAAGAGAAAAATGAGGTTGTGAAGGAGGCCCCCAAATTGACAAATTTCGAGATTTCGTCCGACGATTCGGAAGGATGATAGAATGGTCCTCACTCAGGGCCAAGTCACACACTTGAGCAATCCGTTCATTAAGGACCATATGATTTCTCTCTTCATCATGCACATCATATACAAAGATAAGGAATATTCGAGATTAAGATTCTTTCATCTATTATAGGCCCCAGATCCGATTTTTCTACATGTTTTGCAAATCCCATGCATGAACCGTCGGTCTTCTGAGTTTTTATTTCTTTTTGCTTTGATGACATGAAATTCCTCCCCAAAAATATTAAACTTGGGGGTTATCCTTGTTTGGTGAGGGAATGCTGAAAAAAAAAGAGGCCCCTGACGTGATGGAAGAGCGAGTAGCTTTATTTGACAGGGCTGGAGTGTTTCTTAAACAGGTTCCACTCCTTCACCCATAGCCAAAAGTATCTGTTGACCTTAGCCAAGCGTTGGTGGTAATCCACCAACACCTTTTATTTTCTCTTCCGGGAAGCGACCCTCACCCTGTATAATTTTATACACATTACGGGAATTCGAGTGAAGGATAGCCCAATACCATGCGCCTATGATCTAGTGCAGTACCGCGACCTCGTGGATCAGGTTACTAGGGTTTATGGCATCCTTCAAGAAGGGCGGCTTGATTTTGATGCTCCTCTCCGATCTCACTACAAGGGTATGATATTAGAGAACACTGATGCGATCGCAGTTAATCAATATGTGAAAGGTTTTCTGCTCTACGTGCTCAGGGAGACGTTGTTTAGCACTGGGGACGACTCCATGCAACTCTGATGTCTGAGGGCTTTTGAGGTTATTGAGCAGGTGGGGGGAGTACGACTGTGGGACTCTGGTGCTGGCCCATCTATAACATCGCCTCCCGACTCTGCACAACGAGTTTCATGAGCTACAGTGATGTGTAGGAAGTATGCTTTTCCTCTTTTGTTGCTTTTTTTATACATCCTGAATTTTGCTTGATGTTCTATCACCAATTGCTTCCTTTTTCATCATATATTTTGGCTTTTGAGGTGCTACAGCTACGCTCTCCACAGCTGGCCATGGGAAAACAAACCGAGATGAGCCGGTGATATAGATGGAACTTGCGGCGCAGCGGGCTAGTTTTGACTGCGGAGTTGTAGCAGGAGTGTTTTAACAATGTCCAGCGGCTGATGAATTCTTTATTTGAATATTCATATTTCTCTTCTTTTTATTCTTTATGCCTTGCCCATTTTCGTTAACTTTCTCTTATGTCTAGGACTCGCTCTCAAAATGAGGGACAAAGGGCTTGTACGAGGAAGAAATGAGGCTCACCCAGAGCCAGATCCATGGGGTCGTTAGCCCTCTCATTTTAGCAACTTGAGACTCAAGTGAAGCTAACTTCTTTTTCCGTTCTGGGATGGTGCCTTTTCTTTCATGATCGACTCGTATTGCCAAGCAACTTAGCTTTCTTATATTCCTCCTTGGTTTTTCCTCTAGATACTCTTTGTCTTTTTTCATGAGGAATTCTATGTCTGAGACGGTCTTTGCATGTTAAGTTGCCACAGGTATGAAGTTGGTCTGAAAATAATTCTCTAATTCGCTAAGGATGAGGACCAAATCACAGGTATGAGGAAATTCTTTGGCCATTGGGATTCTTGTGAGTTTTTCAGATGAAGCACGCCTAGAGTTTCTTAACCTTAACTGTAAAGAAAATAAAATGCAAAAATTTAACCTCGTAAAACACATACGAAACCAGGCAGTTTATATAGGAAAAATGGACACTAACTAACCGTTCGGTTAACCTCACGGATGAACCGGCTGGTTACCCAGTGACGAGTTTTGGGACTTTTTGAAAAGGGTCTGAAAAAGGTTATACCGACTAGCCGTATGGTTAGCCTTGTGTAAACCATACGGTTACTCATCAAGGGGACAATCGAAAAGTGTCTAAGATAGGGTTAAGGGCTAACTATCAGGTTAACCGTCCAGTTCTTTAGTTGTCCATTTTTGGGATTTTGGGGGAAAAAGTGGGATACTGACTAACCGTTTTGTTAATCTTGTGGGTTAATCGCATGGTTACTCAGCTGAGGGATTTTATATAAAAAGTAGGAGGTACAAACTAGCTGGTTTCGATCTAATCTTACGTGTTGGTAAATCTAATCGCCTTTAGTGAGTACTACTCAGCTGAGGGATTTTATATAAAAAGTAGGAGGTACAAACTAGCTGGTTTCGATCTGCAAGAACAACACTTACTTATTAACTATGCGATTCACCTGTTGGTAAATCTGCCAGTTGGTCAGGATCTCTTTTCTTGCAATCCCACTTTAGTGAGAATACTGACCATTTTACGAAATACCCGCCGGTTTCCCAACTGATATGCTATAAACCTGATAAAACAAACGAAAACGAAAACAAAAAGGCAAACAAAACGTTCAAGTCTAGTCTTCTTATTTTGTCCCCGACACAGTCGCCACTTAGCGAACCCCCTTGAAAATTCTTGAGCTGAGAAGGTGTAAAACTCAGGTCACCATTTTATTTTTAGAAATAAAGGAAAAAAAGGAAAAAAAAACTCTAAAAGGCTCTAAAAACCCAACTAGGCTTCTATCCACCGAATTCAATGATGGTAGATTTGGGGACTAAGTTATACAACTTGAAGGTATTAGACACTCTGCATCCCATAATGATCTCTACTTTGTTTTAATGATTTTTGGCCTTTTAATACATAACACATTAACATGCATAAATTGAACCATAACCTAACAAATAGTTTTGGTTTGAATTCGACAAGAGGGGCCAAATAGCCTACGTACCCGGTCAGACAAACCAGGATCAAAACAATCGTAGTTCAACTAGATCCTACAAGAGGTGACCTAGACTTCGTCTTTGACAGTAACGTAAAGAAATGAACTTAAAAAGACTCCTTTTATAAGTTTTGGTCTATTGACTGAAATTGGGTCTCTGGGATAAAGGATACACTAGACTATTCTAATCTAGCCTAAACTAGAAAGCGGTATAAAGTTACCTCTAAATGATGCTTGCTTAGAAAACTTAGAATCATCTTGCGATGAATCACGTTGCAAGTAGATCAAAAATATGGGGAGTTTATTTTAAAATGTTGAATTTCTCCTTAGAAATGATGGACTACTTCTAAAGAAAGATGGTCCAACCTTTCTAGAGAGAATAGCCTTCCTCTGTGGCCTAAAGACTCTTTTTATAGAGGTCTGAGGCTGAGCAAAATGATAAGGATAACTTTTGAGTCTGAGATCCCTGATCGATACAATGTTTGATTAAAATCACAGATTGAGCAAAAAGTTACCGACTGGTTTGTCGAGAATCGGTCGGTTCACCCAATAATACTTTGAGATTATGCTAGATTTCGCGATGTTTTCAGTTCCTAAATAAGTAATTATCTCTAATTTAGCAGATGAGATGTACCATATCTCAAAAATCAGATCTAGTACATCCCATCAGGTCAAATAACAACTCATCAATCTTTGACTCATCATACACTTTATCATCAAGAAGTTTGGTTTTCATGAAAAAGAACACTTTCCATGTTGCAACTTGAACAACAATACTTGGAATATAGACATACACAAAGAGACTACCCGCCTCAAGGTTAGAAATACAGGCTTCTAAAAAGTTTGGCTAAACTGCTTAGAATATATGGACTAGCAAGTGGAAAAATCAAGCATAGGGTAAGTAGGATAGTATGTGGTGGCCAAACGATGTCCTTTGATAATTGGGAATGCTTGATCTCTTGAAGATTCGTGCAAACTTACACTCTTTTGAGGTTTTCTTGTTCCCCATACCCTAACTTTTGCCTAATCACCATTTTTAGGGGCTTTGACCTACCGGCCTTTTTCTTTTTTTTTTTGCTCGACAAATGGTCCATGCTACAAAGGACTAAGTGAAATTTGAACACGAGAAACTCTTGACATCAATAGAATATCTTATTATTTTTCATGATAGACCTAGGGATTGGGTTGCTTCTAGTAAAGGATGATTGGGAGGGGTTGGCAAAGAAATCGAATCATGGCCTTGTCTTGATAGTCTTTTTTGGATTCTCCCTCAAATGTTTCAATTTCAAATCAAATTCTTTCATTAGGTTTATGACATCAAAACAATTGAATTATAAGTTTTAAATGACAGCGATCATCGCCCCCTCAAACATAGGAAAAAAGTGTCAAAGAGATATACCACTAGACTTAAATTAAAAATCATCCCTCCATTTCCGTAAGTTCTTAATGCGATTGGTCAATTTAGAATTGAAGTTGGCAATTATCTCTTTTCTTTACAAAAATTGGTACGCTCTCGACCTACTAATGATGGACTTCTAGACTTATTGAAGATAGAAAAATTGAAATCAATCTGACTCAATCCTTTAGGAAAGTTCCTAAAACTCAAAAATATTTTAAATTTTTTTTTCTTCATTTGATTTTTTTTTAGTTTAACTTTTTTTATCTTGGAAGTTAAAGGAAAGGAAAGATGACTCCAACGAAGAAACTAGTGCCTCGATAGGATACCATAGCATCACACAACATACAATACACAACATAGCATGAATGAAAACCAACGCATAATTTGACCGGTAAACATGTGAACCAGTCGGTAAATTAGTGTAACCGCCGATTTATTAGGGAATAATTAGGAGTAAAAAATCCTTCAAAATATATAGGCTGGTGAACCTATGAACGGGTCTGCACGTGTGCCCTTAGGCTTATAGTTGTACCAAGCTAGTAAATTTTTGGGGTGTTTACCGGTCGCTTTATGCAGCCCTAAACTGTGGTTCCTGTTGAACCGTCCGGTATACTTACTAGAGTGTATCGAACGGTTCACCAAGGACCTCTTTTGGCGATTTCTCTTCTTTCGAGGGTAATATCTGGTTTCCAGCCTGTACACCATAATAGCAACAGGTCATCTCGTAAAAGAGGAGATCTCTGAAGAGTGTGAAGCATGTGGTTGCTCCAGTCTTTGGCTAAGGTTACTCCCTTAGCCTAATCTAGACAGTATACTTTTCACTCGTAACTACGATACTTAATAATGGGTTGTCATTGGTACTTGTGCATATTGTTTGATATACTAGAAAACCAAGTTGTTGTAGGTGCTAAGACCTTGCAGGTGAGTTGCACAGTAGAAAATCGGCTTGCTACTAAGAAGGTTGAGGGTTTCCACCATTACCCTTAAATGGGTAAGCAGGGACACAAGTGCTTGTGTGGTTTCTAAAATGAAAGAACAAACATGTTATACTAATATGCAGATACAAAAAAAATTCTAAGAACAAACACATCAAGAGGGAAATTCATAAAAACAACAAACAAGTTTAATTGGAGTCCAGTCCTCTTAATTAGTCCCAGTAGTCACCACTGTGGTGTACTATTGCCTTTGAAAACGGCTAAAGGTCTAACTTGAGTCACCATCTTTTTTTTAGGGTCAATCAACAAAGGAGAACAAGAGAACCTTACTCAACACTAGACGTCCAATTAAAGTTGTAGCCTAAGAAATCAGAGATTCAGATTTGGGAACTAATTACTATAATGAGAAGGTGTTAGGCACCCCGTCATGCCATAAGAGTGTCTAACTTGTTTTGTTGTGATTTTTTATCCAACATATAAATAAATTGAAACGAAAGTTAAGATAAACCTAAGTTTTGTTTGAATTCAAAACCATGGCTTGAATGGCCTATACCCAACCGGACAAATTGGGATCAAAACCTCATAGCTCGACCAACACTAGGGGAGGTAACCTAAGTCCTGTTATATGTTCCTTAGAGACCTAATTTAATTCGACTTCCTCTAGCTGACCGCTTTTAGAACTCTTTTTAACCAACTCTTCTAGTTGCTTTAGAATTCTAATCCGGAAAAAACTTTAATTAAAGCAGAATTCTAATTCTAAAGGAATCCTATTTTCATCAAAATTGAAATATTAACCAACTCCTTCCAGTGGCAAGCTTAGACACTGTTCTTCTAATTTTCATCATAGACCGAAACTTGGTTGCTGGGAAGGGGTTTAATGTAATCCAATCTACAACTATTCCAAACTCATCCAACCTAAAAGAAAAGAACGGTGAAGAATTGCACCACTTGGCCCAAACAATGTGACCGTGACTCCGTGCTATCCATGATGCAGCGTAACACATGACTGGTAGAATTTGCACCCTACTTTTCTTTTGTGCTAATCTAAGCTCTCACATGATTTTTGGCAATCTGTTGCAAGGAAATGTTTCGCTTACTCTGAATGTCCCCTTTTGAATAGCCCAGAGGGCTGTTTATAGGTCTGGGCGCAGCAGAATAGTAGAAGGAGACCATTTAGTCGTTCTTATCACATCTAAGAGATATGACTCAAATAGACTGAAAAGTCCGTATTGAACTTACTGACATGTTCCTGCAAAAACTAGCCAGTTCCCCTCCCTCAACAGATGTATACCTAAACTAACTCTAGAGAGAAAAGACCACCTATTCTCATAAACAATATGTGACAAGTATGATTTCAAGTCAGACAATCAAATTTAATCCTGAGCAAGAATTATCTAGGCATTGGCTTGGCTAGAACCCAAACTAACTGGACCAACTAACTTGATTGGACCGCCTAGACGACACTAACTGGACTGAACTTAACTAAATATATTGAGCTTATTATCATTAAGCCCAGACCAAACAATAATAAGAATCCTAATAAATATATGAAATAAAGCCAACAAAAAATGGGGCTTCTATAGTCCTGAAAGAGCAATCGATATCCTTCTATAAATAATGTGAGGATAATCTAATACTTTTCTTGGTCAAACTTGTTAATCCAAAAGTGTTGAAGACCTAACACCAAAAGCAGTGTCTATGGTTTTTAATAGCCTTTTTGTTTTCGAGGAGGTGTTTCACACACTTTCTCTTTTTCTGCCAGATGCTCAACAAACGTCATTTAAGCTATCTAAAGCATCCACAAATAATCCAAACACTATCTAAATCCGTCGTATTTTAAAAGTCTTTCTAAATCCCTTTTCAATGGAAAAGACAAATCATAAAAATTTTACAGTGGTATTCATGATAATTACAATTTTTGATAGCATTTTATTGCTAATGTAGTGCTTGGAGCACCACTAGTAAGTTTTAACAACTCTTTTTGTCACTATATAACGGTGCGAAGCCTAGTATAAGCATATATTTTTTTGTATCTATCATTTGTGTTATTTTATTTGTTTGTGAAGGGCTTTATATGGTGATGTGGCAGAGATGTCAAAAGGGTCAAGCCGGTCCGCCCTAAATTGGCCCGGGCTGGCCTAGCCCTAAAGATGAACAGTGCTGGCACTAACTCGTAGGGCTAGGGCCATGTCTGTTTTTGCGCATTTTTATCCTGCCCGGGTCAGGCCCTAAACACCGGACTGGCCCGAAACTAGCCCGGCTTTTAGGGTCTGGCCCGGCCCCAGCCTAGTTTCGACCCTAATCAGAACCAGGTTGTGGCCCAGTCCACTGGCCCTATTTTCGGACCTAATTAGGCCCGGCCCTTTGGCCCTAAAGCGGCCCTGCTCCACTTGTTTTAAAATTTTCAGATTTTCTCCCATTTTCCCCCAATGGCCATATCCCCCCCCCCCCCCCCTAAAATTTTATTTTTACCCCCCAACAGCTATAGAACGGCTAGTTCGGAGGGTATTTTTGTCCAACAGATTTCTAACAACTCTTTTATACTTTTTTGCACTTTTACCCTCCTAACAACTATATGTGGCTAGTTTTAAGGGGCATTTTGGTCTTTTGTGAACTTTAAAAAATCTATAAATTCACACCCTTTTTTCATATTTTTCACACTAATCTTCTTACTCTCTCTTATCTAAAATTCTACATTCTACAAGCTTTGCTATAATTGTTATTTTGTATTAATTACTAACCCTCTCTAATTTTTAATTACAAGTATTAGTTAACTGTTTACTAGTTACTACTCTTACTAAATTCTAATTACTAATTACTGCTCTTTTTCCTTTGTTATTTTTTATTTCTTTGTTTACTAATTACTGCTCTTACTAAATTCTTATTAATTACTAACCTTTTAAATTACAAGTATTGGTATTGTTATTTCTAATTGCTAATTACTGCACTTATTCATTTGTATTTAGTTACTCTTACTAGTTTTATTTTTCATTTTAGTAAAAGAAATTTAGGGTCAAATATGTCTTAATTTTTTAAAAAAACTGAGCAAACGTGGATCATCATCACGAGCACCACCACCACCACCACTACCGCAAGCACCACGACCACGGTCACAACAACCTACCAATCTAAGCAGCACCAGAACCATTCATTTCGGCATGAATGAGTACAGGCTGTATGATAGATACCCAAGCCAATTGAGAGTTCAAACAAAACATTCTAGATCTTGAATACACGTCCACACAAGATACCCCGCATTATAGTCAAGGGTGCAGCTCAGTTGGTGAAGCTACTACTCCGTGGCAGAATGTTAACCCGATGAGCGATCATTATGGAAAAGGGGCGAGCAATCCTTCTAGTAGACCTAAGGAAGCCCAAAAGGCAGCAAAAAAAAACCCAAGTGTTGGAATCCTTTGATGATATTATGGTGGACGACATTCGAAGAGTTCAATGTAAGTACTGTGATAAATTATTTTCGTGTGGTAGTGGTAATGGACATCTTAATAGGCATTACCCTATGTGTGCACCTAAACAATTCCATGTCAAACCTAGCCAAACACAATTATCTTTTGAAGGTAAGTTATTTCATTAGAATCTGTGAGAGCAAAGAGACGGTCTCGCTGAATCTATTATTCATGATGAACTACGCTTTAGATTTTTCGATAATGCTAAGCACTCTAGATATATGAACACTTACATACAACCTTTGTACAATAAAATTCATTGAAATATAACTAGATCCGATGCACTTAGACAGTATAATGCTGTTAAAACATGCTTGATTAATTATTCTGATAATTTTAATGGTAGAGTTAGTCTTACTTCTGATGTTTGGCAATCTCCATTTACTTTTGTTAGTTATGCTTGTGTGACGGCCCATTGGATTGATTCTGATTGGATTATGCATAAGAGAATCATTGCCTTCGAACTCTTTTCTTATCCGCATGATGCAATTAACGTTGCTACTATTATAATTAATGCATGTACCATGAGTATCAAAACTGATACTCATACTCTTATTGTGAGTATCAGTTTTGATAATGCTACTAACAATAAAGCTGTTGTTGCAGCTTTAAAGGAAAGCCTTAAGCCAGTACTTGCTTGCCGGTCAATTATTTCATGGTCCCTGTGTTTGTCATATAATTAATTTAATTGTTCAAGATGGTTTAGTTGTTGCAGGAGATATTCTTTTCAAGATGAGGGGTATGACAGCGTTTATTAATAGCTCGGGTCCTAGGGCACAACAATTTAAAGCGTTGTGTGTTTAATATAATTTGCCTCGTAGGAGACCACTTTACAAATGTTATCCATAGATGGAACTTCACATATCATATGCTTTTACATATTTTGGCATACAAGGAAGTGTATACGCTTTTCCTATTAACCGTGTTTCCAGAAGACTAGCCAACTCCCATGTAATGGCCACTACAAAAAAAGTGATATGTCGCGACGCTCTATGTCGGTGCCCGCTCAAAGTCGTTGTTGTATATGGGCTACGACGGCACCTCCACGATTACCGCCATTATATAGCAATGCTTTTAACTGACGGTCAAATATTTGGCGCCGTCATAGGTGATATTTTCACCCTAAAGTATGACTACCAAAATTTAGCGACAAAAAACTATCTACGTCGACTGTCTAATTGTTTTAGCCGACTAGTTGACCATCGGCATAGAAAATGCTAATTTACATTCAATTTTTCTCCTTTTTTTAATGCTTTATTCCACTACATACATGACTCTGGTTGTTTCTCTCAGTCTTTCTCACATCTCTCTCACACTACTCTCCCACACCATGCGGCGTCAGGTTTGTCTCTCTCTCTCTCTCACTTCCTCCCCTCTCCCCCTCGGTCCTCTCTCTTCTCCATTCTCAATTAATCCGTTTAGATTGAACAAGCTTTGAGATTTCAGATTAAGTCTCGACGCTTCTCTAAAAGGATTGTTCCATGCGGCGAATGTTGTACAATTGATTGTTTCCATCATGTTTTGTCATGAAAAGCTTTTCATGTTCTGATTCCAAATTTCATATAACTAAGTCTCGTGGAGTCATAGCCGGCAGTGCCACTCGCCGTCGCGGTAGCAGCAACCTGCTCGCCTCTCTTTTTCCTCCAAACTGGCCGTGAGTTAGCAGAGTAAGCCTTTGGCGTTTTGTTTATAATTTTTATTATTTTTCCATTCTAAGCTTTTTGTTTTTGGCTGTATATCCAAATTTAAAAGGTGATAGTTACAACATGCATGAACTTTTAGTTCCACAGGTAGTACATTATGCGGATGATACAATACTTTGCTGAAGATATTTGTTAGTATTATTAAAATTACAATGTCAGCCATTAGATGATTTAGCACACGTTTTATGCTGTTAGGTTTTCATTGCATGTGTATTTGTAGTTTTTGGACCCCAAACTCAGCATCTATGATATGAATTGAAATTCTAGGGTTAGGTTTTCTCATAGATGATCGAATTTACTACTCCAATGATACTAGTACAATTTAGCGACTTTGGTATTTGATTACATAAACATGGACCTTACTTATGATTGTTACAGTTTCATTTCTGATAATAAGTTTTGAGTACAATGAACTTGGATCATTTTTCTTGCACAATCGGAAGAAACAATGAGTCCCAGCTTCTTGATTACCTAAAAGAAAATTAAGTCTCAACATCTTCATCTTCAATGACCAAATAATCCAAAATTTGGACCCTCTGGGAGTTGTAAAAGCATTTCAGGAAACTTTATGTAATCCAAAAAAAAAAAAATACCTAGTGTGTTATTCATCTTCTGTTATTGTAGCCTGCTTTTAATTGAGTTGAAAGAACAACTTTTTGAATAATTTACATACCTTTTCAAAAGAACTTAGCGTTATCCTTTAGTTTACTCTCTCTTGTGCGATCTCTTTGTTTTATGGTCCAAGCAAGTGCAGCTTTCCGAGTCGGAGATCAGGCAACTTTGCCTTAGGTCCAAGGATATCTTCTTACGGCAGCCCAAGATTTTGGAGCTTGAGGCACCCATCAAGATCTGCGGTGTGTTTTTCTTGATTTTTTTGGCATGTTTAGTATTTGTTTTTCTGTAGCTGGTATAGGTTGTTTTGTGTTTTTTAATGTGATTTCTTGGTGACTATGAACTGGGTGTGGTCTATTTGAGCCGGGTAAGGGTTTAATTTAATCCTCTTTTGTTTTGAGCTTTTCTAGCTATTTATGATTTTGGTAGGTCTAATTAAAGTGGCTTAACTTGAAATCTATGGTTACACTTTGAACATAAGATGTGTGTCGTTTGATGCTGCTATTTTTTTTCTTCTGTGATGAGGGTTTGACCAAATCTTAAATGCTTTGGAGTGGGTTCTTGATAATTGTAAATTGGGTATGGTGGTGACTTATTGGAAGTTCTTAATTTCATTGGTAAGTGCATTTTTTGCTATGAATGTACAGCTCAATGATAGAGTTGCTTGGGCTACTGATTATCTGAATGTCGAGATGGGTATGGATTACTTTTTTTAAAATTTTTATCTCCGGAATGCATCGTGAACTATTCTGCCTGATCTAGGAAGTCATGTACTAGGTTACGTTCGCTCTTTTATGAGAGGGATTCATTTCTATATATATAGTTGATGGTAAATAGATTAGTTACTTTGACTAGAACTGTTGTCTCCTCAATTATACCGATTCTTCTCTTGGATAGTTTGACCTGATCTTTCAGCTTGAATTGAAAATCTTGTCATCTTGTGCAAGTGTGTTTGCTATTTTGAACTTGTAGCTTCTCAGTGCATGAAATCTTTGAATTGATAGCTTAGTTATATGTGAAGTTCATGGTAGACATTAGAGATCATAAAGACATGCAAGGAGTGTCCTACTCTTGTCAATGCTTCCTGACCTACCAAGCTCCCCTGTAAGTGACTTGAAAAACAACTCATCAGCGGTGAAGGCCTATATGTGGAGTTCCTTTGGGGTTAATTAAGTGAAACGGTACCAAGTAATAGTCTCCAGTTTAAAAAGCCAACAAAAAGTCTCATTACTAACTAGTTAAAATGATCTTCACCATACTCCAAGCGCCTAAAATTGTTACAATGTGAATTATTTTTCATGAAATGACCCTCAATTACGTAGACTAGTCCTCGGAAAAAAATCTTTTGAAGTTTTATGCTTTTTGCAAAGCAATTTTCGATCACCAAAACTTTAGCCCTCTCAAAGGCTGATTAAAATGACAACTTTAAGTTTAGATGTTTGCTAGATGCTGACAATTTGTATTTATGTGTGTGTATGTGTGTTTGTCTGTGTGTGAAGTTCCAATGATGTTGCTTAGATGAAGTGATTAACTCTAATTGTTTCCAGCTTAAAAAGCCAACAAAAAGTCTCATGACTAACAAGTTATAATGATCATACCCAAAACCCCAAACGCCTAAAACTGTTACAAAGTGAATTATTTCTCACAACTTGACCCGCAATTACGTAGACTAGTTCTCGGGAAAAACCTTGAGAAGTTTTCTGCTTTTTGGGAAGCTATTTTTTATGCTCAAAACGTCAGCCCTCTCAAAGTCTGATTAATGACCACGTCAAGTTTAGAAGTGTGCCTGAAGTTCCAATGATATAGCTTAGATGAAGTGATTAACAAACAAAATTAGGGTTCTTTGAATCATAGAAATGTTGGCTGGAAATTGATTCTGAGAAGCACTTGTTGAAGATGGTTGGTTGGCAGATCAACAAGTTGTTGACTGTTAATGGGGTGGCTTCGATATGTAAGAAGACAACCTGTAGGATTGAAGCTCTTCAAATGTCAGTTTTTTCCCATTTGTTTTTCTTTTGAGAATATGCTGATGAGGTATAAGTTCTTTTGGTCCATGCAAGTGGATAATTTAGCACTGGTTGAAGTTATGTTAACAATTGAGTTATGACAAATTTAGTTTTGGTTTTTGGGATTATATTGTTGGTTCTTGCGATTGAAGATTAAGGACCTTTGTAGTTTTTGGTATTACCAATGTAGTATCTAGTATGAGAAAATGAATCCCAGTATTTGTTTGTCTGCTTGTGGTTTAAAATGGGAGCTCCTTCTTCTTGTCCTTCCAATCTAGGTGCTAAACCAAGAGTGTTGTAACATCCGGTTTAAGTCATTGGTTTGTAATTTGGTATAGTAACATTCGCTGCATAAAGAATCCACAACTGCGGCACCAGCCTTAGGTTGGCATGAAGCAACTTTATACTTTACCATACGTAAGATTAGGATCAAGACTATGACATCCGGCTCCTTATGCAGATGACAATAAACATTTGTGTCTTTTAAGATAATTAACTTAACACTACTTATCACCTTAATATCAAGTATTTTGTTTATCATTTAACATGTGTTACCTCTGTATCAGGTTGTGGCCAAGGTAAATGGAAATGGATTAATGTCGATCTTGGTGGTTAATATTGGCCATGTGCATGGAGGGTTGCCGGGTTGATTTGGAAATGTGCATGAGGATTTACTAGGTTTTGTACAAACTCATAAAAAATATATGACTTTGCTTCTTCTTTCTAGACAAACGTGTTATTGTTCTGGATTTGAATAGATTGCAGTTATTTTGTGACCAATCAAGGCCTAATTTAGATTTAACTTGCATTGGTTTTCACTAGCTACATGGTATGAAGAAAAGCAATGCAAGAAATAGAACAGATCTATATACAAGTAGTTGGCAATGTCGGCAGTGTCTGCCATTTTGCTCTTCTTTTCTTTTGGGCAATAATGTATGGGGGTGGTAAGTATCGCCGGCATAAGTGAATTATTTTTAAAAAAAATTAGAACAAGCCTGTGCCGGCGGCCGTTCATGCCGGCATAAGTCCATACATTCAAAGAAAACAAATGCAAAATGAAACCTATAACGGCACATAGGACCGTTGGCATAGCTTCAATTATTCAGTAGATTTATAACATAAAAATGATACCTACCGCGGTGGTCCTTAACGCTGGCTTTGCTATTTAATCCAAATATATAAGAAATTAAAATTTTACCTATGCATGTGCTCGTAATCACCGGCATAAGTTTAGACCGCTGCTATTGGTAACATTACAAGACAGATGGGGGAACACTTTTAGAGATGGCCAACCGCTGGCGTATAACCCTTCTAGTGCCGGCATAAGTCTACCGAAACGCGGGTAACTGTAGCGGTACTGTAGTGCCGTTTAAGCCTACAACGGCGGTTTTTCCACTTCTCACTACGCCGTACGGCCACCGGCATAAAGCATTTTCCTTCAAGTGGGTGGATGGCTACACACCTATTCGAATTTTTGGAGGTATTTTACACTTCTACAATATATTGTTTGGTACGTACTATCCCACCTCCCATATCGCTGTAGTAAAAATTCTCAACATGGGTACAATGTTAACAAAATGAAGATATGTAGGACCCTTTTAGAAAATATTAAAAGAGATGGATAAAAAGTTTAATAAATATTGAAAGAAATTGCCTATTATTTTTGCTGTAACCACTTGTTTGGATCCTAAGTTAAAGTTGCATGGTGTGAACGTCTCGGTACGAGAGACAACAAGACTAACGTACTGTACAGAGGAGGAGACAACCAAAGTTACAGCGAAACTGAGCAAGACATTTGAGGATCTGTATAAAATATTTTATAATTCCGCTGATGTGCGCAAGCGAGCTTCATCGTCGAGTGGTAAAATATATTATGCACTATACCTTAAGGGCCTTGAACATCTAGTATCAAGACAACTACCAGGGGAATGTACTTTTAGTTCGGCAAGTTCATCTACTTTTTCCTGTTTTAATGAATTGGTTAGTTTGCCAATACTAATCATTATTTTGCATTATCAATGGAAGAACAGATTAATTTTAATTTGTTAACTTCTTGAAAACAAAATCGAAACATATATAAAACATTATCCCAAATTGTCCGGGGTGTACTCCCGGTACTGGTGCAAGCCTCCACGGTTGCTTCAGAGTCGGCATTTTCAGCGAGCAGGAGGGTGTTGGATGACCGGAGGAGTCATCTTAACCCCGAGTCACTCGAGCTATATTTATTTCGGAAGAATTATCTTGATATGAAATATCGCGAGCAAAATAAACCTATTGATAATAAGAGGAGTAGCGATTTAGACGTCCAAACAATTCTAGATGATTGAGTAATTGTTTTTTTTTCTTTTTTCAAGTTTTTAGAATAGATTTTTTCACAAAATATAGTTTACATTTTCGCCGTGGATTATTTTAAAACAAATTATATATATATATATATATATATATATATATATATGGACCGTGATCCTTTGCTATTATATATAATGTATACATTATGTTATATATATATATATATATATATATATATATATATATATATATATATATATATATATATATATATATATATATATATATATATATAGGTAACTTCGCATGCTTGTTTACGATTAGTAGGTCTCAAGCCTAGATAAAAAGAGGAATGAACAAATTTATCTTTAATTTAATTCCTTTGCAATGTAAAAAACGAATAAGAAGAATTTTTGGAGAAATTTTTTTTTGTTGGACCGGGGCCAGCCCAAGCTCAGCTTAGGGCTGGGCTTAGACTAGGCCTAGACATCCCTCTCCTCTAACCCGGCCCGGACTGTTCCCCATCCCCACGGTCAGGCTCCGACCCGTTTTCTCGGTTGGCTTGCTAGGCCTGGGGTGGGCCCGACCAAGCCTGGCCCATTGACACCTCTATCAGATGTGAGGAGTATATTATAACAAGAAGAAAATCGAATGAAACATATGTGATATATAATTTTCAAATAGATACTGCAAGATGACTGTTCTGAGGTCTTATACAAATTAGGGCAAGGAGCACATAAGAATAGGAAGCGAAACAAGCAACAATGACAGTTACAGGCCTTCTCCTCTTAACCTTCATTGGTTGTACCATATCAGTATCCTGTGCTCCCACCCCAACTTCTGCCAATTCCAAAAGACATGAATTCCCAGACGATTTCATTTTTGGCGCAGCATCATCAGCATACCAGGTTCGTATTCGGACCTATCTTTTGCAGACAAAAGCGAGACTTGTTTTTCACTACAATACTCTCGAGGCTAGAGTTATCATACAACGAGTTCTTACAAGATGGATTTTCAAACTCTGTATTGCAACAGTATGAGGGTGCATGGGATGAAGATGGAAAAGGGCCAAGTATATGGGACACGTTCACGGCCAAATATCCAGGCATATCTCTCTCTCTCTCCACACATATACGTACACATATGAATGTGATTAAATGTACACACATAGATGCATGTGTACGTGTATGCGTGTGTATTTGCAGAGAAAGTGAAAGATGGAAGGACGGCGGAGAATGCTTACCATGGTTACAAGGTATTGCCCGAGAATTAAGGGCTTTCTATTAAGAAAATTCTTTGCTTTCCCTTTACTTACTAAAGGATTTTGCCTTTCGAGGGGCAAAAGCAGCAGTATCTGAACAGTAAAGTGGTTTTGTGGAAACAATCATCTTTTTTAGTAGATCCATCAAAGATGACGAACAGAGAATGCAGCAATCTACTCCAGGGCTTAACCCTTAAATCGCAAAAGCAAGATCTACACAAAGATCTTCAGTACTTATTCTGAATAGTAATGTTCAAGAAATTAATGAAGCTAGGGCCCATGGTTCCTGCTAGTCCCACATAATTCTGCCTTTGCTCCTCAGTAATAAGCTTCTATGTTGTTATGGGTACTCGATAGAAGATTTTGTAATTTATAACTCTTGATATCGTATAATAAAGTAAGAATATTACAGGAGGACGTGGGTCACATGAAGGATATAGGACTTGACGCTTACAGATTTTCCATCTCATGGCCAAGAATATTACCTAGTGAGATGTCAGACACCGATGATGATGCTTCTTGATAACAATTCATGATTATTCGAGCTATCATTATTGTGCTTACGTATGAATGCAATGCTATCTTTCCCTAATTTGAAATCATTATATTCGTCACTAAATCTTAGCCAAAAAGCTCTAGACTGTGTATGAAATACCGAAACCAACCCGTATGTGGAAAGTACTACAGAACTGCACCAACGATCGTTGAACTTGTGGATAAATTTTACCTGATCATCGAATTCTATACGTGTCAACCTGGTGATTGGATTCTTCATTTTGACCAGTCAAGTCATTCTATCAACACCTGCAGCAAAGTAGCTGTCAAAGGCTCATGTGCGTTGCACGCACATGAGCCTTAAGTGAGGTTAAGATTGTTAACTAACTGACCATTTCATTGAAATTCTCAATTTCTTGTGTTAAAGGCTAGAATTTCTAAAAAAAGGAAAAAAAAACCAATGAGAACCATTCCATTAACTGTAATCTAATCATTTTGCTTTTGATGCCACCAATTCTGATTATGCTTTTGATGCCATCAACCACCACCGGTCCCTGATGCCAAAAGGAATCCCATACATCAAAATTAGTTCAAGCAAAAATCAATATATCTACGAACATCATCGAGATAAAACCGGTGGTGGGTGACTTAGCGGTGGAGTGGTGATGGTGGGTTTAGTTGTGCAAGTGGCGGCTAGTGTCAACAGCTATGGTGGTCCGGTGGTGACAGCTACTATTACAAGTCTTGGTCACTAAGACAAGTGCTTGGTTACCATGTCTCTAGTGATTTTTTTGTTAATACTTACAAGAATAAATTTTAGCGGCATTTTTTAGCGTTACTAAATAAAAGTAATAAGAATATTTAGCAACTACTCTCTCCGTCCCTTAAAATTTGATCATATTTCTTTTTTTGGTCATTCCACAAAACTTGGTCACGTTCAAATTAAGAAAGATTCTGTAGGTATTTGTACATATTTATATTTTTATACTTTTTTATTCTATTTCTCTCTCTTTACTTAACTTTCTATCAACTCATTTTCTTTTTACTGATACACTACTTTACACTTTTTTATTATATTTCTCTCTCCACATTTAACACTCTACCAACCAATTTTATCTCTCCTGACTCACTCTCTTTCCCCCTCTTTCTAAAAGGTAAAATAAAAAAAATACACAATATATAACAAAAACCATTAATATGCGTGCAAAATAAAAGTGATCGAATATTAAGGGATAGAGGGAGTATTAATTATCGTTATATAGATGGTAGGAGTAATATAATGACCGAGGTGACGCAAAATAATATCCACCGACCAAAGTTGATTTATCTTGAAGTTCAATATTAGTTGGTATAACTTTGTCGAAATACAAAGAGCAACAAAAAAATGGACAATGCTGTTAAAATTAAGTTTTTGTTGTTGTGACACTTAGACGGGAGGGCTAGCAGCAGCGAACTAAATGCCGCTGGGGTTAAGTATTACAAGAATCTCATTAACGAGCTCCTAAGCAATGGTAGCAATTCGCCACTCTTTCTCTTACTTCTGTCTTGTCATAAACACGCATACAGCTGTGTGTTTGCACTTGCAGGCGCGCACACATACAACTAATACCTATGTGCTTCACAGGTTTAAAGCCTTTTGCAACCATATTTTTCTGGGATCTTCCACAAGCCCTTGAAAACGACGAAGGCTTCTTGAACGAAACAATTGTGTACGTACAACAAAGAATAGATGTGTTACTTATAGTTTGCCACAAAGTTACCTAGAGGATAACAGATAGGCGTTAGTAGTCAACATAACTGAGTGAAGAAAAAAGGATTATTATGGGCGCAATCATTTTATCACCTAACACCGGAAACTCTCTTGGGGATAAGAAAATGTTTTAGCGAGAAAATGCATTTAGGTTTCCTAGTGTACTACTAGAGACCAAAAGAATTCGTTGCTCACCAATAAGGATAAATATTTTTCCCCTAACACCCTCCGACCAACAATGAAAAAAAATGAAATTAAACTGAGTGACAAAATAACTGTCGTTAAACATGGTTTGTCGCATTTTTACAAGTATCTTCAATAACAGATCTTAGTGGCATTTCTTAAGTGTTACCAAATGCTTGCCAGAAAGTCATATATATTCAACGACCACTTAAGTTCTGTTTTAACGATATCTGTTATCCATTTATATGTGAACAGGGATGAATTCGTTGGATATGCGAATATTTGCTTCGCCATGTTTGGTGATAGGGTGAAACACTGGATTACAATAAATGAGCCATGGTCCTACAGTGTGTTTGGATATGCATATGGCACATTTCCACCCAACAGATGTTCTAAAGGACGGAACAGATTAACTGGTGCATTTTCTTCAACTGCTAGATTCTCCAGATATTTGGTTAATAGCGACTGTGAGGTGGGAGATTCAGGCACCGAGCCATACAGGGTAGCGCACCACCTTATTCTTGCTCATTCTGCAGCAGTCCAATTGTATCGGGAGAAATACCGAGTAAGCACTGATGGTATATGAGAAACAATTTTAGTGATTGTCAACGTTTTTTCCTTTCGCTAAGGAGACAACTTTATTTAATTAATTGAGTGATACGTTAAGCAAAGCATGATAACATTATTAGGCTCATTTACTAACAGTTTAAACTTTGAAAGCAGATCATAACATAACATGATATTAGAGCTTTGATTTGGCAAGGTCTCGGGTTTAATTTTTCCTTACATATTTGGTCTTTCTGTATAATATTGTAATTTGCACTCTGTTTATTTGTGTACTTTATAGTGGTGGTGGACCTTAACTTGTCTCTCCACATTCAATGGAGGTTTATCCGATTGCACGTGAAGGGGAGTGTTAAGCATGATAACATTGTTATGCTCATTCTCTAACAGTTTACGCTTTTTGAGCAGATGATAACTTAGCAGATACATATCTGTTGCCATCCATTCCGGGTGTTGGCTTGATGAAACGTTTTAAAATGAGATAATATGACTTAGATCCCTGAGTTCGAAGGGTGATTACACTCAGACTCAGTTTTGTCATTTCATTAAGCATGTCCCTGGACCAGACTTAAAGCTCTCTACGTAAAAATATGTAGCCATTTCAGGTCATATGGACGAAAGTGCCCACATGAAAATTTGAGATTCCTTAACAGGAAATGTTTATTTTTTAAAAAAAAAAATTTGCATGTTAAGTTTACACAAATAAACCAAATAATTGATAATTGAGCTCCACTCTAGTCTCTAAAATGGCTATATAGCTGCACAAAGAAAACAAAAAAAGAGAAGATTATAAGTAACTAATGAAAGTGTTACCCTCAGATATTTTGGCTCGCCTTAGAAATAATATATGACCAGTCACTGCCTGTCATCCTCATATGAGCGTGTTTTGCCTACGTTTGGAGGAGTTGAAAGCCATAACGATCGGCTCCCACTAGCAGAGAAGTATGACATCTGTAGCTTGACTCTAACATATAGTCAAGGGCATTTTTATGAAGGGAATTGATAATTGCACTTTACTTTTTACCAATTTCAATTTACTTTGGTCGTTATAAATTAGGTGACCAGTGTTAATGTCTTCTTATGGTCCTTTAGTTACAGAAATGGAGTGTAAGTTTCAATCCCCTTTCTCGAGACTTTTGGAAGTTGTATATTGTGATTAACGTTTATCTTTGAGTAGGCGGATCACGGAGGTCAAATTGGTATATCGCTTAATACCGAGTGGATGATTACCTACGACGAAACATCTGAAAAAGATCAGGAAGCAGCAGATCGAGCACTTGCTTTCATGTATGGATGGTAAGTAGCTACTGCCAAAACAAGTATATGGTCGAACATCACCCTCATTCCATACAGGAAAACATATTTTGTGACACAAGTTGCGTAGTAAAAGAATGTTCTTTTGTTTATACGGCAGTTATAATTGTTTCAACCAGTCCCGAATCAATGCCCAAAGCAAAGTTTTCTGCTCGGAAAATAGTCTAGTAGATTTGAGACTACTAGTATACTAAGAAACACTAACAGGCTATTTCAGTTATTTGATGATGTTTTCTCTTTCATTTTGCTAAGGTATATGGAACCGCTAAAGAGTGGCACGTACCCATCTCAAATGGTTACGCATGTTGAAGATAGACTGCCCAAGTTCACAGAGGAACAATCACAGTTGGTAAAAGGGTCATTCGAGTTCATTGGTTTAAATTATTATACGGGTGCTTATGCCGCTGATATTCCTTGCTCAAATAATGGCACCAAAAACCACTCCTACTTGAGATATTCTTGTGTTCGTCTAACAAGTAAGTTAATCTCAAGAGAAAGCACAGTTTTTTCTTTTTTTGGGTAAAGTCCGTATATTCCATTAATTCTCAAAACTGTGCAAGTTGAGTACTAATATTTACGACACTCTTTACTACTTACTCAAGTAATATCATGAAATAAATCCCTTTTGTTGACCACCTCTGCTTCCATTCCTCCTGCAGCCTTTAACTCTTTAGCACAGACCTGCTCAACTTCAGATCTCCTTATTAGTCTATGTGAGATGGATTTTTGGCGAGCTGCTTATCCTAAATTCCATCCATTGGTGGATGACAAAACAGAAACTCTCCGGGTTTGCTTGCTTTTGTTCCAAAATTCCCATGTTTCTTTCCATCCAAATGCCATAAGTAGTAGTTGCAATAGCCAGCTTGCACAGCCTTGCTCTAAAGCTCTTTCCCTGAAGTTTTGTGTGGCTTGATGTAGTATCTGGGACCAGGATTGCATAGTTACATTAACTTTGAGCTTTCCAAAGATCAAACTCTACACTGCTTGAGCATAGGGGCATTGACCAAAAAAATGATCAATGGTTTCCTGAGCTTGATGGCATAGGGAACAGTTGTCCTCCTGAATTACATTCCATTGCTTGTTTGTCTTTAGTTCTGAGGCCACCTTTGGAGAGTAGCCAGAGCACTAATAAGCATCTAGGTATAGTGCAGTTCTAATTGCATTCCATGCTGTATGAATGGTAAACTTGCCACTGGGGAGTAACTCCATTTTACTTGATCAAACTGATTCGTGAGGGGGGTCACAGTCATCCTGATTGTATGGTCCAAATCTTTTAAAGCAGTTGATCTCAGGTTAGGAAGTTTCCATCTACTTCCTTCCAAAATTACAGATACTTTGGTATCAATTGAGAGATCAGAATCATATACTATTCTCTGATCATACTTTGTTATCAGTGATACTCCATTCAGCCATTGGTCCAACAGTTTTACTCTTCAATTCCTTCAGAACCATCACTTCTCAATTTAGCAAACAAACAATTTGGTGACAAAAATGATGTGTAAGCAAGCATAGGAAAAATGTCTTCAATACAAGGTTTTTTTTTTGCCGTGATCGATTGCAAAGTTTCGAAAGACCCGTCTCTGACATGACTACTTTATATGTTGTGGCATCCAGAGGTGAAGAATGGGATACCCATCGGTAACGAGGTATGAGCTTATTTACAACGTACATTACAATTTTACTCTTGCAAATGGTTAAAGATCAAGTTCATTTTCAAAAAAACTTTGTTATTAGCACTATAAAACTCAGATATTAGTTGAATTGAAGTTCGATGCCTTCCTTTCCAGTAAATTAAAAATACTCTAGAATGGAACGAAACAAATTTGGCAAGAAATGATCTATGGTGCCATGCATCACCAAAATGCTAGTAAAAGTACATATATGTCACTAAAATCACTTCAGGTGGCTATAATGTAATATTATAGTCTGCTTGTCTTCATTGTCATCTGAGTGACAATTGGTAATAGCATAAAGATGTTAGTAAAAACAATTTAAATAAAAATAATCATATCCTTCAGTGACGCCCTTTTCCCTTCCAAATACTGTATCTTACTGATTGTACAGACGGGATCAGGTTGGCTCTATGTATATCCTCAAGGAATTCGAGATACTTTAATCTACACAAAACTCTGGTACAATGACCCGGTTGTCTACATCACTGAGAATGGTAAACATGAATGAGATCATTTTTAACTTCATAGTTGGAGGCAAGGACGACCCAAAAGTATGAGTTGTTGCATAAGTCCATTATTAAATTTGCAGAATTACTGATTTTAAATTTATGTCCAATGGATTGATTATAGGTGTTTCTTCACGAAATCGGGTGCGTAACACGAGTGACCCTATGAGAATGTATTACCATCAGCAACATTTGTTAATGCTTCAGAATCTCACAAGGTTAGTGTTTTCAGAGTGGAATTAAACATAGTTTTAGTGAATGTGTTGCATTTGCCCAACTCCCACCGCCAAAAATTGGGGTACCATAGGTATCCAAATTTCAAGATGGCCATTAGAAGAAAATACATTTTACTTGGTTTTGCATAACTTGGCCCTTCAGTTCTGCTCACCATCTTAGGATGTGCACGGCGTAGCCTTACCCCAATCTATTTATATAATATCTATATCTATATAATATATAATAAAGAAAGCAAGAAAGACACTGATAACTTATTTGCGCGACGCATCATCGTTTCTTTGCATGGATGACACATAGTAGATTATAGAGTCTTTATTTTAAGATTAATTAACTTCTACATTAGTAAGCCTTAATCTATTTTAAAACTAATTCTAATCATTCTAAAACTCTAGCTACCTAATCAATATAATAATTTTATTAAGATTTGGATTTTCTATAAGTCATACATAATTCGAAACCAATTCTAATAATTCTAAAACTCAATCTAATCAATATACTAACTTATTAGGACTTAATATTGACTATTGTATCCTTAAAATCACTCTTTAATATAACTATAAATACTCATATATATAAAAAAAAAAACAAAACTTTCGATAAAACTCTAGCTACCTAATCAATATACTAATTTTATTAAGACTTGGATTTTCTATAAGCCATATATAATTCAAAACCAATTCTAATCATTCTAAAACTCAATCCAATCAATATACTAACTTATTAGGACTTAATATTGATTATTGTATCTTTAAAATCACTCTCTAATATGACTATAAAAACTCATATATATAAAAAAATGAAATAATACTTTCGATGTAGAAGAAAAATTAATGTTACAATTGAGATTAAACAACTTATGAGACTTACAACCAAAAATGATCTAACAATTGATTTAAATTTTGATAGGATTCTTATTTTTAAATTTGATTAATTTTGCAAGAATATTAAGTTAATTTATAAACATTTTAGTGCTCAACCTAATCAATATACTAACTTATTATGACTTAATTTGGTTATTATATTCTTAAAATCACTTTTTAATGTGAATATAAAAATTCATGTATCTAAGAATGAACATAACATATTAGATTCAAAAAGAAAAAAAGATGACGTTCTAATATATCATTATTCATTTGTAAGCGATATACGTAGTATATATAAGATAGTCAACATTTTTAAATAAGACCTCACGACCATCAAACTGGTTATAATACATATATAAGGATTTACTAAAAAATCAAATACGAGATTTAAAAAATATAATGAGGAATTATATAACCTTCAAAATGAATTTGTTTTAAGTCATTTTACAAAGCGTATCATAATCGACTATAGACTAACAATTTATTTTTATTAGGACCGTAATAACCAATAAAAATGAATTATTTTTGTAGTTAAGTTTACATGAGTAACAAGACCAATGAGTAGATATTAGACTAATTGTAAGTTTTTTAACTTAATTTTGATTATAATAGAGTCGATTATAACTATGCGTGGTTATTGTTGTGTGCATGCAACTAATATTAACCCTATAATTATTAGCTTAACGTAAGGATATGTGCAAAAGTTTACTAGCTCATTGTAGTCAATAAGAATAACCAGAAAAATGTAATTGTAGTCAATATTATATACCAAAAAAGCTTTCTAATATGAAATAATCACCAATAAAACAAAATTACTTAAGAAATTTAATAAGAAAAATTAGGTACTATTTAAAATTCATATTTAAGTTTTATAACCTTATAGTGTATGGGCTATAGACAAATTATTGTTTCAAAAGATCCTTAATTTTATTATTTATTAACATTTTAAAACATAGTTAATCTATTATAATAACCTAAATTATATGAAAACCAAAACCTGCATATATAAACGGGGAAAGAAACCACATATGGGATTTATAATAGAAGAATAAATTATTAAATTACTCTTAAAAATAGCATGTAATATTAAAATCTTATAACACTTGGAAATAAATCTAAAAAAGTTTTTCTTATAATGTACTTTGACTTAAATAAAGGCAATAGCAGAATTTTGTTTATCCTTTAGCTGAGAATAATGGTGTAAAGCGTAGACAAACAGACGGGGATGTAGATTGATAGATGCTATCATAAATCTAGCATTATTAATTTACAAAGGTTCTACACAATATAGTAGATTAAACATGAACCTATTATACTCACACACACAACAAGACATGCACCAAACACACTGTTTACACCCGTAAGAACACAAACAAACCACACAGTTTACACCCACTACCTCACGGCTGTGATGCGTTTCCCCTTCCTTGACCCTTGCACGCACTGATACCTACCTTACACTAGTATACACGCACACATTCACAGCACTCCCCATGGCTATATGCACAACCCGCACACACTACACAGCCATCACACACATGTACATGGCTGAGATCTAACCTCTCTCCATCTCCTTTAGCACAACACATACATGTTGCAAATTCACGGCAGGCCACAACTGCCGCAACCAAGCCCCCTTATCTCATTACCTGATATACCTAAATATTCTCACAAATGCACACTCGTAACCCTTCGATACTGCGAGACCCTCAACCCAGGTGACATCACAGGGCTGAGTTATCGATCATAATCACATTCAAAATCCTGTGCTGAATACAGAGCAAATACATCCTCATACTCATACGTCATTAATAGACGCTCCAAAATGTGTCCTTACAAAAATTTTCTTACAAACATACATCGTACTGCAGCGGAAGACTTACAGGTCTTTAAACAACATGAATGTTTACAACCTAATATACGACTGTAGTCGTAGGACTCTTATCAACCTATCTCGCAACTCAATCTTTATCCCACCATTTATAGCGGGTCTTACCTCACACAACTTATCCCCTTGCTCAACTTTTTCTAGCTTGTTTCTCTTCTCTTTTCTAGAGGGTTCTCCTTGATCAACCTTATAGCCTGCACAATACAACATAAGGAATGAACACAAATCGCCCAGTAAAGACCACACGAGGAGTATCGTATATAAATGATTCAAAGGACTCGGAGGAATAATAATCATCTCAACGATAGCAATGAATCAAGAGTACTCAATAAATTTTCAACATCAGCACAATTGTCAAATGATAATTTTTCTTTCGTTAAAGTGAGCAGCTTTAAGGCACAACAAAACGGCATTATTTTGCCACCTCCTCATGGACTGGACCGACTGACCGACCGACTATGCATGTGGACCTGAAATCCAAGGTCGTAAAGGCAAACATCATTGAAATAAAAATCATTAAAATTATCAACATCAAAAGAAAATCAAATGCAATGCACATGGACACAACAGACAGGACTCGACCAGACACGACAGACTCTACTGGAGCGCATTCATCCTCTTTGGCCAGTGATCATAATTCATAGGCCATCCTCCTTATATTGATGCCCCATTTTATGGGATGTTCATCTCAGTCTCTAGTAAATAAAAGAGACACTGTCAACAGGCAGGGAACTCATTTAAAGTGCTTTCTATAACCACGTTATAACCAAGCAACAAGACATCATCAACGGGGCAGACTAAGGAAAAATTTATTCCACCTTATGCCCTCAACAACACAGCTCAACAAGGAATACCGGATCAGAAGATCAACTGGTGTTCAGACCTAACAACAAGAGTTCAACGTAACATCATCAACATGGCGGACTTGGGAAAAGATTACCGCAAGCCCTCAACAACGTTCTTACGTAAGAGAAATGTCGACTACTAATAAGTGCTGACCTTTCACAACAACACGCAACAACCTCAACAGCATCATCATCAACGATGGGGCAGACTCAGGAGAAGTTTGCCACAAGTCCTCAATGGTGTTCTCAGAGAGAAGAGATATCGGCTACCAATAACCGTCGACATCTCACAACAGTCACACAATAACCCCTACACAACATCATCATCAACTTTAGGTATGCTAATCGAATCGAACTATAGCATACTAGGACACACATCATCCTTATTGAATTTTATCAACAAGGCGGACTAAGGGAATTATTCTATCCTAAGTCCTCAACAGCATAATTCAAATATGCATATACCGGTCACAATGACTACCGGTGTCCAATCACAATGACAAGAATGCAACAACACGTCATCAACATGGCATGCTAATCGAATAATGAATTAGCATATCGAACCGTATTGTCCTTACCTGATTGGCTTATAGCCAAAGCAACTCACAATCTTTGATTGCGACGAGCTGCATCACCTAGTCAAATCATACTCTGCTCGTTAGACATCATTCAACACATACGCACTCCTTAGTCTACCCCTTCCCATTTAATCATTTATAGCGTCTTACGACAATTTGTTAATCCGATCAAATAATTGGATCCTTAACCTAGCTTACCAATGCATTAGCCATAGCAACAATCTTATTATTTCAACGTATTGACATCGTTCCTCATTTTCCAGCTTTTTGATCGCTGAATTACGCGTGTTTCCCTAAAATTTGGCGTCAATATGGCAAATTACCAAAATACCCCTGATGGCCGCTACACCACCAATACCCCAAAACCGCTTTAAAACTACTTTTTGGAAGCACTACATCATTTACAGCCCAAATAGTCCCTTAGAAAACTGTAAAGGAAAAAATCACCAAAACACCCCTAGCTTATGTGAAATTACCAAAATACCCCTTGGCGGCCATCGCCCCAACAAACATCTCAAAACCCCTTCAAAATAATTTTTCGGATGTCTTACACCCCTTCCCAAACTAACAGTCCTTCAATGCATTTTATAGAAAAATTTATTAAAATACCCCATCTGGGCGACAAATTACCAAAATGTCCCGGGGGTTCATTATCACCGCAATGCCCGAATCAGCTTCAAAACAACCTTTTAGGTGTTTCACAACCCTTTCCAAATTAAAAAGTCCTTTGAAAAACTTTACCGAGAAAATTATCAAAATACCTCTCTCCGGGTGGCAAATTACCAAAATTTCCCTGAGGGTTCCCGGCGTCAGAAAAATCACAAAAGTGCTTTAAAATGCTATTTGAAGCATCCTGAATTCATTCTTGAGCTAAAAAGTATTTTACAAAATTTTTGCCCAAAAATCCCGAACTGGTGTCCGGACCGAGCGCTTAAAAGTCCGTTCGGCCAAAAATAGCTAACGACTTCGGAATGACCCGAAATCTTGGAAAAAAATATAACTTCTCAGTATTCCAGAGTCCTCATAAAATTATCGCACAAAACCGCGTTCATTTGATATTTTAAATTTCACCACAAAGTTTCAAACTTCCCGTATCCGTTCACCCCTTCCCAATCTTGGAAAAAATCTCAAAATTTTCCACAATACAGGTCTCCTAAAAATAACTATGGTCTCTTTTTGAACTTTGGCTAAATCTGAACCTAACTATTTTTCAAAATTAGGATTAGAAACTGTTTAACTAATTTCCACCATTAGTGACAAAAACAGTCACTATTCACATTAAACACACACACACACACTAGTTCACCTTGGACACACACACTCATCTTCTTCCTCCTTCAGTCGTCACACACACCTGGGCACATTTCTCCTTCAATCTCGCATGGATTTCTCATTTTTTTCTTAGTTTTAATCACTTAAACACACACACACTAGTTCACCATGGACACACACAATCATCTTCTTCCTCCTTCAGCCGTCACACACACCTGGGCACATTTCTCCTTCAATCTCGCATGGATTTCTCATTTTTTTCTCAGTTTTAATCACTTAATCGCATTCCCATATACACTTTAATGGCCTAAATCTATTCAATTTACATAATTCCATCACATTAATCCATACCCATTACCGAAATTGAAGAACACACACTAAAGCACACTGAAACACACACCCACGACTGAAACCTTGCCAAATTCGAAACCTTAATCAATTTCTCTTATTTGTTGTGCTTTAGGTTCTCGTATTACACAAGCTATCAAGACCCCTTTCCTTTTCCATCCCGAATTTATGTACACAGTCGAAATATATATACACATGTCAGATGTTCTTCAACCAAAATTTTACCCAATTCCTCGATAACTTTGCGATTTAGGGTTCAAAATCATACCTAAATAAGTTCAGGTTCTTCCTTTCTCCTTTTCCTCTCTTCTTTCTTCTCTTTTTTTCTTTCCTTTTTCTTCCTCTTTCTGCCGTATCCACTGTTCCCATTCTCGCTCTTCAGGTCGTGTTCTTAAGTTTCCTCTAATTCTATTTTCAACCCCAATCAATTTTCTTTTATATTCACTTCATAAATTCTATCCCCAACATATTTTATTCTTGACACCACTTAGTCAGCACCAAATCCCTGAGAGGTGGCAGCCCTTGGACTGATTTCTCCAAGGTTTGTGACACCTATTGCCAATTTTTCAAAATTTGCACTTTGCCCCCCCCCCCCTCAAGTTTCTAAAATTACACTTTGGCCCCACAATTTTGAAAAAATTGCACTTTGACCCCAAAACAATACCAACCCCTCATTTCACTTCCTAACACCTAATCATCATCAAAATGATGCTACTTGATAAAAATATGCATCTCGTTCACCATATTTCTCAAAATTGTATTTTTGCCCCTTGACTTTTCAAAATTATATTTTGACCCCGAAGGCCACACTAACCCCCTATTTAGCTGTTTAACACTTAATTATCAACCACATAATGCTACTTAATAAAATAGTTCCATCTTATTAATCTAACCCATAGTTAGATTAGTTTTTGGTATTTTCAGGGGCTGAGTTATCGATCATAATCACATTCAAAATTCTGTGCTGAATACAGAGCAACTACATCCTCATACTCATACATCATTAATACCCTACGTACCCGATCGAACAAACTAGGATCAAAACAATCATAGTTCAAGTAGACCCTACAAGAGGTGACCTAGACTTCGGTCTTCAATAGTAATGTAAAGAAATGAACTTAAAAGACTCCTTTTATAGGTTTTGGTCTATTGAACGAAACTGGGTCGATGGGATAAGGGATATACTAGACTATTCTAATCTAGCGTAAACAAGAAAGCTGCATAAAGTTGCCTCTAGATATTGCTTACTTAGAAAACTTAGAACCATCTCACGATGAATCATGTTACAAGTAGATCAAAAATATGGAAAGTATATATTAAAATGTTAAATTTCTCTTTAGAAATGACGCACCACTTTTAAAGAAAAATAGTCCAACCTTTCTAGAAAGAATAGCCTTCTTTAAACTGTAGCCAAAAAGACTCTTTTTATAGAGGTATGAGGCTGAGCAAAATGATATGGATACCTTTTAAGTCTGAGATCTCTGATCGATTCAAATGTTTGATTAAAATTGCAGATTGAGCGAAAATCAACTAACAAGCTGGTTTGTCGAGGATAGACCGGTTCACCCAATAATATTTATAGATTTTGTCAGATTTTGGGACATTATCCGTCGCTAATTCAGTAATTATCTCCACTTTAGTAGATGGGTTGTACCAGATTTCAAGGAGATTTACATGCATCATGGATTAATCACAAGATATTTCTGAATTATTTGGCCAATAACAATCTCCTAATAGGACTTGACTCAAACTAGACTGGACCTATCTAGACTGAATTGGACCTGGACTCTATTGGACTTGACTTAATTAGGCTCGACTCGACAAAATTAGGCTGGACTTAAAAAATGTAGTTCATTACTTATTGCTAGGCCTACACTCATAATAATAATAAACCTTAATTATCGATAAATCCCACCAACAATAAATAAATAAATAGACTAAAACTGGGGTGTCTGCACTCATAACAAGAGGTATGCAACCTTCTCTTCATAGCCTTAACCCCTCTTTGTTTTGTTTTGTTATGTTTTTTTTTCATTTTTTCAACACTTCCACTTAGACTTTTGAAGGTCAAATACTACTTATCAATCTTTGACTCATTTTATGCTTTATCATCAAGAAGTTTGGTTTCTATGAGAAATAACATTTCTCATGTTGCAAGTTGAAAAACAATACTTGGAACATAGACATACACAAAAAGACTACCCGCCCCAAGGTTAGAAATATAGGCTTCTAAAAAGTTTGGCTAAACTACTTAGGATCTATAGGCTAGCAAGTGGAATAATCAAGCACAGGGTAAGTAAGATAGTATGTGGTTACCAAACGATGTCCTCCGATAACTTGGAATGCATGTTCTTAGGAAGATTCGTGCAAACTTACACTCTTTTGAGGTTTTCTTTTTTCCCGTACCCTAACTTTTGCGTAATTGCCCTTTTTAGGGGCTTCGACCTACGGCCTTTTTCTTTTTTGTTTTTGCTAGACATATGGTCCATGCTACAAAGGACTAAGTCAGCTTTGATATGGGAAACTCTTGGCATCAATAGAATACCTGATTATATTTTATGATAGGGATCACTACAAGAAAAAAGGCTTTTAGCGACGGGGAGATCCGTTGCTAAAAGTTTTTAGCGACGGACAACCCGTCACTAAAAGTCCCTCGCATAAAATCCCGCCGCTAAAAGTTTTGCGAGGGAATTTTAAAATCCGTCGCCTAAAATTGGACTTTCAGCAACTGACGTATTTATACATCAGCGACATAAATTCTGTCGCTAAATGTATTTTAATTAATTTTTTAAAATAATTTATTAATTTAAATATTTAGCAACGGAAGAATACTTTTTGCAATGGAAATTCCGTCGCTAAAAGTGAACTTTAAGCAACAAAAATTCTGTCTCAAAAGTTTACCTTTTGGTGATAAATTTATTCAGTCGTTTAAATTCTTTAGCGACGGAATAAATTCGTCGTTAAAAGTCAAACTATTTTTTAAAATTAATTTTTTATTTTGTAATGCCCAAAGCTATAATTACAAGTTCAAGTTTTCTACAAGTCACAATCCATCATATGCACATTAGGGTTAAATAATTGCTCATCCATCAACAATTATTTAACCCTAAAACAAACACAATATATAACTACATAACTTTAAAAAATATATACTATAATCGAAAAATAAAATGTACATATAGTTCAGGAGGGCACGGGAACCGGATACAATAGAGTAGGGGAGGGGAGTACAAGCCAGGTGGACACCAAAAGGGGCTCAGGGGTTGCCGAGTCCTGGATCTGGATCTTGTTGATCTTCCTCGTGCACTGGGGCACCCTGACCCGGATCTGGCTCGGCATGTCCAGCAGCAGTACCCTGCATGTAAAGTCACGAACACATTAATCTCGATAGCAACAGTAATTCCAAGCGTTTAGTAAACATATATAGTGTTTGTACCTAATCATATGCCTTGATCATCCTGAACACCTATGTAGCAATGTAGTGGATCTTGTCCTCGTCTAACGGTCACTGCGCAGTCGGTGCTTATGTCTGCGGAGGGGCAACGGGGCTGGGGGTGGGGACGCTCCTATAACAACACATGCAGTCGTGCTAGGCAAGCTGCGTATGCGGCCTTTCGGCCTATTGACGACCTTCAATGTATCCAGCGATTGCTTTAACGTCCCAGTTTTCGTATACGTACTCGTAGATGCTGATGGATGTCCGGGCTGCTGCTCAAACCCCCTAATCTGTTCAAATGAGGCCTAGGTAAACATATCCATAATGATAATAGTGATCAATAAAGGTAATAAAGTATTTATGACCACCAATACCCAGTGTAGAGAAAGGTCCACAAATATCAGTATGGATAACCTTAAAAGTCCCATACTTCGAGTGGCACCACATTTATTGCTTTTTACAAACTTTCCTCTAATACATTCTATAACAACCCCAAACCTCAGGGTAGTTTTACGTTAAAAATCCTAGCTAATTATTTATTGGATCTTTAGCGACGAATTGGTGAGCATTAATTTTTGTTGCCTTTAGCAATAATGTTTGGAAATTATAATTAAGTTGTGATTTAAGAATAATAGTTATAAGAAATATTTATTTAGGTCTTTAGTGACAATTAGCGTTACCGAATTCTACCGGTTACTTTTAGCGGCAAATCCTTAGTTCGTATCGATATTTTTTTAACAATTTTAGCGACAATTAATTTTCTTTAGTAGCAGTGTACTTGTTAGCAACGATTTGTCAAAAGGGATGGCGTAACAACACATTTATAATTTTTTTGAACACATAATTTATCATAAATATTCCATTATTGGATAAGAAGATTTAGCGACGAATAAATGAGTAGGGTTTTCTTTTCATTTTCTAACTAGGGTATATATATATATATATATATATATATATATATATATATATATATATATATATATATATATATATAAAGAAGAGGTTGGGCAGCCATGGGCTTCTGTCGTGCAACCTATAAACAAGAGAGTTGATATATGTGGGTCATATATGAGAATATGAAATAGTGGAACCTGTGTGATGGAAGACAGAATTATGTGAGAAAGAGGATGAACGACTGCGTCACGGCAGTGGGTGTGGAGAAGAAGAGTGAATGTATATCTAGTGCACTGAATATATATAAATATGGGAAAAACGAATATGTTGCTAGCCTTGGGCAAGTTGCCTAAGGCTAGCGACAAAAACTACGCAGTCTTGACCAGTTTTTTACAAGTCCTTATTTTCTATTTTTTTCTCTTACCATGTCGTTCTCTCACTCTCATCTTATGGAACCAGTTTGTCATTTATAAGATGGCTATGGTCGTGGCCATCGGCGGCAGGTGTGGTGACTGTGGTAGGTGGCTAATCGATAGTGAGGTGGGTGTTCAATTTGTGGTGGAGTGAGGTGGCGATGGAGGCTGTAGGGTGGGTTTATGGCTATATCTGTGGCCGTCGGTGGTAAGGTGAGGTAACCCGTGTAGGTTGCAATCGATGGTAAGGTGGGCATTTGATTAGAGACTGGACAATGAAGATCTAGTGTTTTTTAGGGGGGGTATGTGTGTGTGTGTGTGGGGGGGAGAGAGAGAGAGAGAGAGAGAGAGAGAGAGCGAGAAAGATGTACATAAACTGGAGAGAAAGGTGGAGTTGGAGACCTGTGATGATGGTTAAAGTTAATTTGTCAAAGGTAGAAAACAAAAGCAAAAATAGAGAGTCAAAACTAGTAGTTGCAAGCCTTAGGCAACTTGCCTAAGGCTAGCAACATATTCGCTTTCTCCAGTGAGTGTGTATAAAGAGAGAGAGAGAGAGAGGGAGAGGGAGACCCACTGCTTCACGGCAGTGGACATGCAAATGGGTAGTGTTTTTCTTTTTGAACTTGTGTAAATGATGTTGAAATGGAGGGAATGTGGGTGCTGTGTATGTGGTGCAATTTGGAGTGATGCAAGGTGTATAATCATGTATCTAAGTAATGGGTTTGCAAGGTGGTGTGGTGCATGGAGGCTTGGTATATGAGTGATGGATTGTGTTAGAAAAGATAAAGAAATGAGAGGGAGAGAAGAGCCACAAGTGAATGGAAATGTTCTTCTTCTTTGTGAACATGTGTGTCTCTGTGTGTAGAGGGGCGTGTGTGTGTGTGTGTGTGTGTGTATGTATATCATGGGTGTGTGTAAAGGAAGGAAGAAGTGGACAGTGTGAGCATGTGTGTGTTGTGTGTTTAAACGTGTACAATGAGACAGGAAGGTGTGCAACTGTGAAATAGTATCGGTTTAACGTTGGGTGAGATACATGCATGGGGTAGCGTATAGTGATTGTTAATCCGTAAACTTTTAAAGTATAATATGTTAGGATAAGCTAGAATTTCTGACAAAAATTTGTAATTTTTTGAGAATGCATGTATTTTTAATATTTTCTGTAAACTTAGATTTGTAAAATTCTTTTGAAGTCTTTAATTTGAAAAAATTAGAATAATGTTTTTATAGTATAAGAAAGACTGAATATAGATTTAATAATTTTTGGAATTAATTTCTTATCATTTTTCGTATCGCATTGAATTTAGCAAAACAAAAAATAATCAAATATTGATTTTTATTTCTATAATTTTTATACATATATAAGGCTGTTACAAAAAAAATTATGAGTCTTTATTTCCAGCTATAGGAAAGTTTGGCAATTTATGGGTTTTTCTTGCATTTAAATAAATTATTTTAATTAAAAAATATTCAAAATTTTAGAAAATGTATAGTTTGGCTTATTATAGTGTTTTAAGCAGTAAAATTGTTTCATTATAATTTATTATGTATTTTGGGATATCATTACACATTAAAGAACATACAGGGTTTTCAGTTAGGTTTATCGTGTGCAAGACCCGTTTTGAGTTGTGTGATTTCGGAGTTCGAAGTGAGCACGTGGTGGGTAGTTGATATCAAGTTTATAATATTGTAGCATAGATTGTGTTCTAACAAATGGATTGCTAATCTAGATTAATTTAGAGATTATTGATCGAGGTTTGGTAGCATTGTTTAGCTTAGATCGACGTAAGGAATTCTATTTGAACCCCATGTCATCATTGATGTCAAATATAATTTTCTGATGCTGTTATCGAGTTTCTAATGAACACTGATATTTTATTTGTCATGAAAATGTTTTCAATTGCCCGTGTAACCCTAATTTGAGCCTTATAGCAACAATTTGGAATTATTTGTTTATTCTCATCTGTCTGTTGATTCAATTACCGTAAAATATTTTGAATTTTGTGTATTGCTTCTCCATGATGACATAAGTTAGTAATCTGGAAGTTAAAGGATGATCTGTACTGCTAGAGTTATAAGGATGGTCTGTTGGTTGGATTAAACTAGTACCTAAATAAATTACTCGGTCTACATATGCATATGTAAAGCATATTGAGCACTGTCGGGGTGGCTTTGGCTTTGATATAGTGCACTGCTCATGTTCAATGTTTTCCTGTTTCTATTTCATTGCACCTAAAGTGTTTTGAAATAATTATTGATTTAAGGGATTGAGTCGATACTCATCCCTATGTTTATATTGAAATGCTGTGGTTTTATTTGAAAACCCTTTTAAAATTATCATTTGATTGTATAAAGAAAATTAGTTGAATTGCTCTGTTTTTCTATTTTTAAAGTTGTTATTTGGCTTGAATGTAAAATCGTCTGAATCGTGTTTGATTGTTTTTAAATCCTCGATCGACCTTACTGGGCTCTCAAAAGCCCACTCTCCTTTGACTTCCTTTCCGTATGCGATATTCAGCGTTAGATTACTTGAAACTATACTAGAGGCAAGCAAACTAGTGAATTTAAGTTACTGTATTATCCATTAGAACCCTTGCGTGGGTGAATAGTATTATTTAAAATTTGTAGGCTTAGATTTGTTATTTCATTTATAACAGTCAGTTGAGAGTTTGATTTGATTAACGGTTTAGTTGCTTTGATAATGACTGCCCACATCGTTGTGAGGTTAATATTATCTTAGTGTAAATGATCGAGCAAGTGTTAATGTTCCGGAAATTCTGGGATGTTACACATTCAATACATGCGTGAAAATCTGAGAAATCTAAAGAATGAAGAATTCCATCCTTAATGAGGCATTTCATTCTGCCTCATGATATGTGACCTAGACGTCCATGCCTCATTATCTCAGTTTCTGTTACCACAAGTTTTAGTAACTATATCATTCACGTTCATTGTTTTCAAGGATAGAGTAAAAGAAGCATCCAAATGTAATTTGTAGAGGTTTCCTCCAACAAACTAGAACCAATAGCTCTAAAAGAAAAGAGAGAAGCCTTTATTCTTAAACTTAAACGAATATCCATAATTGTCAAGTTTTGAAATAGAAATAAGGTTTGTAGTCATACTGGGAACATAACCAGTATTAGTTAAATCCAAATTGAAGTCACTCTCCAAAACTAGAGGAAGAGCTCTTACAGCTTCAACTTGAGCTTTCTTTCTATTTGCTAGCACATTGTAGTCCCCTAGGTTTAGCTTATTCACAGAAAGGAATCATAACAATGAATTAATTATGTGAACAGTCATACTTGTGTCAACCCACCATGTATTTAAAGGAGCATCAATTGTATAAGACTCATAACAAAAGCGAATAAATAAATTACCTTTCCTTTCAAACTACTCTCTGAATTTCTGATCAAACTACTCTCTGAATTTTTGACATTTTACTATTGGTACCTCATATAAATTTCAAGAAACGAAAAGATTAGACAATCACGTACTGGACAACTATTTCAGCGGTATATTATCGACATGTACATCAAAATTGAAAGCACATTACTCCTCTTCTTTTGAGTAAACCAAAAGCTTATCCATTCTAATTCATATCAAGGTATTTACCTTGAAACTAAGTGCTTCAAAAATTTGAGACCCACAAAGGTACAAGTCGAGTTGCCATCTCGTTTTATTGTTAAGAAGAAAAAAATAAGAAAAACCCCTAGAAGAATCTAAAATGTCCATTTGGACTTCTAATTGATGGAAAACAAAGGTGATGCGTACAGGGACTAAGTTATATAACAAAAACATTTTGGCCACCCGTTATACCATAACGGTTTCTACTTTGTTCTTATGATTTTTGGCCTTTAGGATGTAAAATATAAATATGCATAAAATAACACTTAACCTAATTTTAAAATTTGGTACGACAACATGGATCGAGTCACATACATATCCAATTGGACAATTTGGAAGCAAATGACCGAACTTATGGGAGGTGGCCTAAACTCTAGTCTTTGACGTTAATTCTTCTGATTAATTGTACGTATCTTATTTTTACTCCTTTGATCAAAATTTAGTCGCGGAGAAGGGGAGACAATATGGACTCCACTAATCTAGACTAAAAATTGGCATAAATATTACCTCAAGATGGTGCTTATATGGACGACTTGAAACAACCTTGAGACGAATCCACTACGCATGTAGATCATCGAGTTGGAGAGCTTCTAATATATATTATGATTTTCTCACTCATAAATAATGCATGAACTGTAAAGAAGACGAGGTCCAAAATTTTTGGAGAGAAAGACAATCCTTTCATTCTGTAGCCCAAGGTATCGTTTTATAGAGGTTTCTGGCTAACAAAAATGGTAAAAATGACTTTTTCATGTCTACATCTATGATAGTGCAAAATATTTGATTTAAATTGTATGTCTAAAAAAGTCAACTAACACCTTGAGTTATGATTTTTTTCCAAATTTGTGGACATTAATTGTCAAATCTTTGCAAAGACAAAAGGGAAGTACCCGATTCTGAAAATTATCTCGAAGTCACATCCAAATTAAAGAAATTCAAATGCATCAAGGATCAACCACAAAATTATTCCAAGTTATCGGCACTATCTATTAATTGGACTGAACTTAAACTGGATGCTCAACTAACTGGACTGAATTGGACTTTACCGGCCTAGACCGGAGTGGACTTAATAAATTAAGCTTGCCATATACCTAGGCCTAGACCTTTAGTCATAATAAACTTAATTACAAAGAAAGACCAACAACATATAAATAAAATACTACGAAAATGAGGTGTCCTCAGAGCCCCTTAGCAAAAGGGCTCGCTTGGAGGCGAACATCACAGAATAAACAATGCATTTTTGTAGTATGAACATAGAAAAAACCACAAGACTCGAAATGAACTCAAAGACCAGACACAGATATGAGGTATGAACTCTACAAAGGTTTCTGAAGTATCCTCCGAAGGGTAATTAGGTCAATGTAGTTCAAAAAGAGGATAGCACTCGCATCCAGAGATAATAGTTAGCCGTCTAGTAACACCCAAAGAATAAATTTAATTGAACTCCATCTACTATTGGAGCTAACAATGCTCAAAAGCAGCTGGTCACAAGGCAGAGAATGCATCCTTAGAAGCTAGAATAAAATAAATTAAATTGAACTCGCAAACGGCTGGTCCTCTTTGGGAAAGAATAAAATAATAAACTTTGTCTATTGCCAGAGCTACCAAATCAGTTTGAATGGTCGACAAACAAAGGCATAGATCTAAATGTCACAGCCACCAAATCAATTTAATGGTCGTCCAGACATACTACAAGAATAACTATATCTGTTGCTGGAGCTACCAAATTAACTTGAACGGTCGAAGGACAGAGGTATATATCCAGATGTCGAAGCTACCAACTAGATTTGAATGGTCGTCTAGATACACTAAAAAGGAAGCTTGTCTGTTGTCAGAGTCACCAAACTGATTTAAATGGTCAACAGGCAAGGGGGTTTTCCTAGATGTGGACGCCACCAAATCAATTTGAATGGTCATCTAAGAGTAGTGAAAATGAACTTTCCCCATTGTCGGAGTCACCAAATCAATTTGAATGGTCGATGGACAACGTAAAGATTTGACTAAAAGACGGAGCCAACAAGAAGGAAGCGGTTGGTCGCTTAGACATTAGGAGGGAATCTCCAAGGAGGTCACTCAAAGCTAGAGCCAATGATGCCCGTGAATAGTTGGTCATTAAGGATCAGATATATTAACTCATTATTTCAAAATTGATATTAAGAAAATGTTGCTTCTGGCAATATCGAAAAAGATGTGGAATTGGCCTTAAACTCTACGGCATCACTTAGTTGAGTAGCAAATTCGAAGGACTGTTGATTAAACAATGAATCATTACCAAAAATTCTGAAAGTTGGTCCCTAATGTAAGACATTACCGTGGCATACAAGCACATAGGCATACGTGCACACGGAGGTTTAGAACATGCATATGTCTAAGAAAATAGTTAAGAAACACAAGCACGCGAACTTACGTAAGGAAAATGTAAAAACACAAGCCCAAATTTTCTTTGAAAACCAAACGGTTTTCACTATAGGCTTACTATGTAATACCCCAAGTTTAGAGTTTGTTTTATGGCAAATCCAGCTGGTCATTTATTCTTTAGCGACAACTTCTATCAGTGATATTATTTAGAGTCTTTAGCGACTATTGGTGTGGGCAAAATAATTGGCAAGCTTTAGTGACGATTGTTGTGAACGAATTATTTGGGACATTTTAAAATGATAAGTTGTAAATAGAATGAATATGGGTAGAATGGAAATTAATGAAAGCAATGGCAAACTTAGGAAAGGAAAACAATTAAAGCTCCAGGTTTCTAAGAAAATTCCTTATTAGGGTTAGTATAAATACCCTAGTAAAGCTCCAATCGTTAAAATTTGTTTAGTCTGCCTCTTTACATGAAGTCAAGAGAGAGAAAAGAAGAGAGAATAAGCAAGATAGGGCAAGAAGATTTCAAAGTAAAAATCCCTAGCCTCCTTCTTTAATTTTGGCCATGTTATTTGGTGTTCTACATACACTACAAATTAACTATAATTTACGATACAAATTTTTATGTGCCACAAAGTTTCTGACGTTTGAGTACATGTCACTTATTAAGCGTTGCTTTACTCCTTCGCGACACTAATAAAACATCATTTATTAACACGCCGCCTATTAGCGACACTTAAACGAAATGTCGTAACTCTTGGATATTAAACGACGTCGATCGACCATTTCTTCTTTTACTCATTACACGATTAAAATGTCGCAACCCAAAAAAATAGTGGAAAACCTGGCGCCAATATTTTAGTCCCCTACTGTTCATCTTCTCCAAAAAAAAAAAAACCCCGCGAGAATCAGCGTCCCTCTCTCAGTTGCTCGATCTACAAAATAGCCTTCCTCCTCTAAATTTCCCAACCTCTCTCTCTCTCTCCCTCCCTCCCTCCCTCCCTCTCTCACAATCGGCCATGCATGAAGAACGAAAATCAGCCTTCCTCAGGTACGTACAAAAATTAATCTCTCACTCTCCGTCTCTCTCTCAGTCTCTTCATCTTGTAAACCCTTGTTATCCTAATTTGATGTTCTTGGAGTTTAAAAATCAACATGCAAGGAGGGTAGGGGTAAACATCCGTGACTACACACAAAATACTCTTTCTCTTCTTCTCTAATTTCTTCCTCTTTCATTATATATTTTATCTAACACACAATACTACACACAGTAGTGGGTAATGGTACACACAGGCCTGGCGGGGCCTATTGCCAGAGAGCAAACTTGATGGTGAGATATCGAATTTGTAGGATTAGATTGGGGCATTTAAGGAAACACTTGGGAGATGAAGGGATCGCTTGCTCTGTTCCGGTGTATGTGGAGAGGTGGAATTCTCAGGAGTGGTTGATGGAGGAATACGGTGCTGTGGAGTCTTGGAGTAAGCAGTTCACTATTATGGTGATGGACAAGATCTTTCAGCGTATTTGTTTTATCAAGGATGGTGAAGTTGTAATGCAAGAGACTGAGGATGGGAGAAGGCTGGCTTTATGTGATGTTAAAAGCCAAGAGTTGAATTCTATAAGACTAGATAAACGATACGCCACTGTGATTATGTTTGTGGATAGCTTAGTTTCACCCCTCCGAGGAAGAAGTGCATATTGGGGCAGTGAAAGGCAGGCATGAAAAAGAATGACCTGACTTGTATGCAACTAGAACCATAAATAGTTACAAGAACAAGCTAGGTAACTCACTCTCACTTTGGTTCTGATGTGAGGAATTAGTACTACTTTGTTTTCTTGTATTCGGTGAATCTGTATCAGTCACTATGGAAGGTGAAAATTTGTGGCATATGAAAAGTATGATAATGTTATATTTATGTACATTTGAAGTGTATTTTGTTGTCATGTCAGTGTCATATTGGCTAGGTCTTGTTTTTGGGCTCACATTTGAGTTGTTAGCAATTGAAATTTTGTATTGCATTATGCAAAGCGAAATGCATGTGATCCCTAGTCCCAACTGCAAACTTATTTGCTATTTTAAGATGTACTTTGTTTTTTTTTCCTTCCGTCTATGAAAGTTACATATTTTTCGCGTCTAGGAAGGACAGTAATGGTAGTATTGGGTGAAATTTTGGTATTTGAAGTGTACTTAAAAGTGTTGATGTCATGTTACTTTTGGTGCTCTCGAGTCATCATGTGATTACATACATTTCCCTTGGAAGTGTACCTAAGATGCATTTTCAGGGCTGGCTCTTGTTTAGTAGGCTTGTGATTGGTGTTAACCAATTAAGGTCACAGCCACTATCATAGTTCACATGATTCTAGCGTTAAAAGAGACATCATGCTTATCGAGTATGGACTATTCAGAAGGATATTTGTCGTACGATGCGATCACTGAGCGCTACATGCATAATATTATGGGTCAAATAAGGTTGTTCCATGGCAAGCAGAGGACCGATGCTTATGGAACTGTTGTGGGCCACTAGGAACATAAGCTCAAGAATGGTTGATTAGTGATTGCAAGAGCAACCATTGACATTGAAGTTTGCATGTGGTTTCTTTAATGGCTTTCTGGTGGTTGCCTAAAATTGTTCCGAGGAAGAAATTGTACCTAGAGATGTTCAGGACAGCCGAAATTCGTCTACTTTTTGGAAATACAAAGATATTTACCTTGTTAGAAACTTGGTTCCACTAGCCAAAACAATACGTTGGAACCAGCTTTTGATCTTCGGGTTCTTTGCTACATATGTCTTGGATACAATAATAAGATTTCTACTTAGTTTGATGACAACACAGAGGAAGTAAGTCATACGTGCTCCTGCATGCACAGACAATCATGAGTGACCTGATTACATATCTTAGACTTGCTGTTCGAATATCATGTGACATTGGCCTATGCTTCCACTAATTTTTTTCCCCATTGATTTGCTCATTACAAGGAATTTGCCCAATTCAAGGTCAATTCAAAATAAATTTTATCGCAAACATGATTAACTGTTTTTTCTTCTGCATTTTTGTAAAATGGCTGTTGAACATGAGATCAATTTTCTGCTGCTGTTAATATGCAATAAGCATATACGTCTTTTCCGCTATGGATGTGTTCCTTGTGTATCATATACAAATCCAGTTTATGTAGCAAAAAAAAAAAGGGTTTCAGTTTCCTTGATATTCTTTTCATGACCTTACATGCATCTCTCTCTCTCTCTCTCTCTCTCTCTCTCTGTGGACATTGTTGTTGGAACTCCTGGTTGCTTGAAGGATTTGATTCAAATGGGGGTTTGCATCCTAAAGGAGGTTTCTTTCGTGGTAAGTATATCATATCCTTTTCCATTGTGTCATGCTTGGGGGCTATTATGCGGTCATTTTGTGAATAATAGTCCCTCTATGCTTGTTTCTGTCATCTGATGACCACAAAAAAATACACGTGTTTTTCAACTGTGAAGTTTATTTTGCAACTAATATCAACTGTACTAGCTGAGAGTATTCCACTTCTGTGGAAAGACTTTTTTCTTGACGGAGGAGGTCATTTACATGTGATAGTACCTTGATGGAGTTGGTTATATTCATTCCTCTCATCTCTCTCTTTCTCTCAACATCCAAATCTGCCTTCACATCTCATTGTTTTAGGCGCCAATGTGAGGATTTAATCTAGATCCTTGTTTATATGTGTTGATGTAAGAATGGGGGGTGTACTACTGTTGTCTTGATGCAACAAACAATTCTTATAATGGTTTCTGTATCTTGTTAATGTTGATTTTGTGATCATACTACAAAAGTAATTCATACTACGTTGTTAGAAAGCATGCCTCAGACATTTTGTCCAAGTTACACTAGTACAATACGTTTTTTCTTGTCGTTCTTCTATTGCAAAATTTTCATGTTTTCCGGTTTATGTTCTTGTGGATAATCAACGCTTAATATGGATTTTTCTCACCATTTGGGTAGAAAAGATAAAGGCGGGGCCTAAGCATATCTAGAGATTAGCTAGATTTTTTGACTTTTAACCTGAAAAAGATTATACAGAAGCAAAATCACATCTTTTGCTATGCTGTTTGAGAATTTCAACCTAAGAACACTACTACCTGTGGAATGTGGATTACACAGTATGATGTTTGAACTCAAATATGACTGAGTCAAGTTACCTAGAGTCTGAGAAGGTGCCTAGCCTCTAGGGAACTTGTTGTGTATATGCCACCTATTAGAAAGTGGGAAGATTAAGGCTTTGTTTGAAAACGTTTTCGTTTTTATTTTTTTCTCTAGTTTTGTTAACGGAAAAAAAAAATGCGTTGGGTACACAGTTTTCGTTTTGTTTTCCCCTTCAATTTTGAAACTAGTTTTAAAATATGATTGTTTCTGAAAACTCTCATTTTGGAGTTTTTGAGTTTTCAGTTTTGATTTTTATTTTTGGACTAGGCCCCCTCCCTCTTACCGCCACATTCACCAATCGTCACCACCGACCGCCGACCGCCGAAAGCCACAGCTCGCCACCCGCGACCACCACCAGCCACCACCGCCACCGCGACCACCACCAAAGAAAAAGTCAAAATAAAAATTGGGTAATCAGACACCCAAAATAAAAAAGAAAAAACTCAAAATAAAAATTGTGTGATCAGACACCAATTTGTTTTTGTAAAAAATAAAAACGAACTGGTTTTGGTTTATGTTTTTTGGAAACAAAAAATTAAAACTGGAAGTGATTTCAAACGCTACCTAAGTTTCAATTTACCTTGTTTAGACTTAAAATATGGTAGCTTAGTGTTGATCTTCCTTGTCTGAATTGAACTAACATATATTCCTGCCACGAACCAACAATCGAGATTGTACTGTACTGGATTGACTAGCAGCTTTACTTAGGACGAGGACTACATTTTTGCCAGAGTGGACAATTGAGCTTTAAAAGACTAGAACACAGAAATAACTATTGTCGTTATCTTGGTTTGCTCACTAAATAATGGATATCGTGGGTGCAGTAATGCTGTTTGGGCATTTTGCTGAATCTAAGCCAAGCTGTTGAACTTGGGCATGTCTAGTGTCTGCCTGTCAATCATGATGATGATGGCTTTATCCACCACCATCAAGGACACTCAACAATTATTTTGGCTTCTTTGACGGAGGGAAGCTATAAATGTTGCAAAGCAAATGATCAATGAGGTCATTCCTGAGAGGCTTGACGTACAAAGCCTGATTGCTTCTGGTTCAAACATCTACAATGTTAAAGGAAGTACTGATAAATAAAGAAACAACTCATAACTTCATTTGTCAAAGACACGCGGCGTGCTCTCACACGCACACACAAGGAGAAAAAGTTATATCCACCTAAGCAGTGTGGCCCAAAAACCCCAAGCCTAAATCTCCTTTAGCTTAAAGGTTTGCTGAACTTTTATCCACAATTTTAAGACATCCACAAGTAAGCTAGTAATAGTAAGTGTCTGAGATAACTTCACAAGGCAATGTGTTAGACCATTACTGAAATGCAGTTGCTATTTAGTGCACATATCTACTTAAGTAGCCCGTGACACATTGCTATAAGTAGTCGTACAATACTATGAACTTACAAATGCTGCATAAGGCCAGGGAAAAAAGCTAAGCTGGAGTGAAATCATGAACTTTGGAAACAGTGCAAGGCAATTCTTAGCTGCTGCAGAACTACAATAGTGGCAGATAGACTTGACATAAAGAATTGCCTTATGATACTGGAGGTAAATGGCTTGATCACAGCAGATTTTATTAGTCTGTACATCATTCCTTTGGATTAAAATGAGTAATGACTAACATAAAACATGACACCCTACTATATCGCTGTTGTTTAGCCTCACATGTCATTGTTCTACCTGCTAGTCTAGTTTTTGCTTATCCGAACCTATTGATAATAGAAATATTTTCTTTGAATAGCTATTTACAGATGGATTCCTGTTGATCTTACTTCTAGCTGCAACTGTGATTGTGATGCCTTATAAGGTCAACTATATGATATGTCTACTCAATATATTTGTTATGTCTGGATTTAACACACTATCGTTCACTGAACTTGCTATGAATGCAAGTTGGGCTCTACAAATTTGACCATAGATCACACTAAGAAAATTCTTTCATAATGTTAATTGGTTGGATAGGTTATCTAGTCGGGTATGCCCCATGATATGTCAAAATGCTAATTACTAGAAAAGTAGATTGATAAACATCAATGGGTACCCAATGTCTAAATGCTAATTACTGGAAAAGATAGATTGGCTAAGTACAACTGTTATCTTTATAAAGGAAGCTTGAGATTATATTATTACAACTGGTGAGTTGTTTTAAGAGCTAAATTTAGCGCAAGTATGGCCAGGCCAATGTTCATGTTTGTCTATCCATGCAATGGTTGGTACCACTTTTATGCATTTGGGCGGGGAGTACTTGTTGCCTGTACGAATGTGTTTGTATGTTTTACATCGTTACCTAAAGAACTTGTGTGTTGTAGTGAGCTACACCACATCACTTGAATCTGTTTGCTCCCTGTTTTTTCTTTCTTGGGTTTTAGAAGGCCAAATATATGTTTAGATTCTGCTAAAACTTATCACACTACTGTGTTTGGTGATATTTCTTAGTAGCAGAATTCGACAAGGCCTGTACTTTGTCAACTGTAGGGATTTTGTTCGATGTTCTTTTTGTAGAACTTTGGCAAACTAAATATATGTTTGGTCTTTAACTAACATATAAGGAACTTAATTGCATATCTTTAGTTGATGCAAAGTATGTTATAGGCAAAGCTTAGGACAAGACCATCTGATACCATAATTGTTAATTGTAAGTTTTCGTTATTCTCTTTTTCCTTTTATGTTTGTACTTGATTAGAAGTTTATGAATATGTGGATTACATCTGTGGGTTATTTCGTAACTTCTTCGTTAAGCGACCTTACTGAGCTCTCGAAAACTCACCCTTAGTTGTTCCGTTCTGGAGGTAGTCATCAGTGATAGCTTGTGTGGGAGAAGCCAGCATCAGGTAAGACTTTTAGGGCATCCACCCTAGACGGTGTACATAGACCCCTGTGTGGGCCTGTATAGCTACTGTGCTGGCTAAGAATTTATGTATGAGTTGTAACATTTTAAGTCTGGAATTATTTTTGTGGAACTTTAGGTGTTCAAAGAACTTAGCATGATGTTGGTTAAGAATCCGAAATTATGACAGGTGCTCTGATCTGTGTGATATTATAGGTTAGCACCTCAAGGGTCCGGAGCAATGGAGGTTCGGATTTTTCGGGGCATTACAATAATTGGGGCAAGATTTTTTTTTTTTTATTTGCATTACTTTATTACTCATAACTAAACACTACTGAAACATTGCACCTAGTTTATGTTAAAGAAATTGCGACTAGATGGTGCATATTAGATCCAAATCATTCCATACACATGCACTCTTGATTTATTTCGTGGTGTTATTACTTAAATATTTGACTGTTACATGCCTAATAATGATTGGTTTGTGCGATAAAATGAACTTAAGTCTTGGAGGGAAGTTTAGGTCTTACTGTAGAGCAAAAAGTTTTAGCTTCATGATACAAGCAAAAGATTTACAAAAGGGGAAAACAAATGCAACAACGGAGATGAGAAGAGTATTAATTCCCAAGTCAAATAGTAACATCTCTTTGTATGCCATGACCATAGGAGAACACAAATGCAACAATGGAGATGGAAAGAGTTCTGATGATGTCTGTTGGGAAGAAATGGAAGGAGTGGAAGCATTCCGTGAAGGCCAAGGGTTATGATCCATGTAATAACGATGCCGAACGCTTGGCAAATTGCTTGAATAGGGTGAAAGGGAATCAGTGACCAATTCTTGTCCATTTTTGGGGTTGCAGAAACAAGAAGGTATGTTTGAAATGGTTTGGACTGACTTTTTAGTAGCGTGTACTTATGAACCGGTCGTTTTCCCATATTGGCTCTCTTTAATACCTAATCATGCTTCCATGTTTGTTTCAAATGCTAGGCAAGGAGTGAAAAAAACAACCAAAAAAAAAAGGGGTAGAAAATGAAATTCCCTCATACAAATGGTCAGAAGAGCAATGCTCAAATAAGAGTGGAGGTAAACTCTCATATACGTACTACAATAATTGTAATATGATCTAATGACTAGCGAGTGGGAAATTGGCAATTAAATGTGTTTTCTTATTGGGGATATAACTAAGGAATGCTATAGGTTGAGACCAATCTCGTCGTGATTTTTTTTTAAATAAACACACAAGTATAAGACCGGGGAGAAGCATGGGCTTTTTCCTCCTCTTTTTTTTTCCAGATTACAATAAAAATTAGCATTAATAAGCTTGGATAATAGTGAGTTTTTACTCTCTTGTTTGCAAACGACAGAATGGAAATTTTGCATCAAAACTTCGAGATTCCCTTCAAGAGCTAGCTTATGCTTTCGATGACACATTCTCCAAATTCATGGGCCATGATAAAAATGGACGTGTTCGTGGGCTTGGGTTAGACGCTTGTCTAAGTAATGCCTTTGGTTCATCATATATAGTTGGCCAGGTCTAGAAACGAGAGGACATTAGACAAAAAAGAGGTAGATAAAATGCGTGCTAAAAAGGAATTAGAAATGTAAACTCAAATAGCAGCCCCCAAGTGTCAAGTCAAGTATCAACTATCAAAATACAATTGGAGGCTACAATGAAAGATGAAATGCGAGCTGAAATGGAACAAGAGATACAAACTCTGGTAGCAGCCCTAGTATCAACTTAAGTATCACCTACAAAGGCACAGTTGGAGGCTAAAATGCTAGAGAACATGATGTCTCGTATACAGACTGTGATGTTGTCGATGCAGTCTTCCCATGATGTTTCTTCCGAAACTGGACAAGTTAAGTCTCACTCTTTCCTTTGTGAGAATTTGAAGTTCTTTATCCAAATCGTACAATTATCTAAATCATGCTACTGGTAATAGATTCCCGATGAATCAAGCGGTCGTCGAGTGGTATCATTACACCTTTTACTTGTTTTAGGACTTAAGCATAACATGTACATCCGACACGATCTATACCAACAAGTACAATCTTTTTGAGATTCAAGCTATTACTCATTCCATGGCGAGCTCCATTCAAACCGTAGTCTAGTCACTATTGTAACCAGACATTGCCTTAAGAAGAAATTGACTGCACCAAAATATATTTGTAATGCACTTGTTGTATTAATATTGTGGGCTTTGTTTGTTAATTGTTCCTTACTTTTGTGTGTTCTATTTAGTTGAGAATGAAGAAAAAGATTTATTTTTGGAGATGAAAACGCAGATGATTATAGCTTTAATGGTACTTGAAAAAATAAAACTTGTAGTAAAATAGGAAAATATCTCCATTTCTTTAAATTTTCATTTTCAACTCATCTTTCTATGTCAAAATGAGTAGGGTGAAGCCTAGAAAGGTAATTAATTTGTGATGAATTTTGTTAATTTGCCTTAAAAGAAGAGAGAATTTCTTTTTCTGGGAACATAATCTCAAAATGACATATTGAACATGTTTCTCTTGAAACGTGAAAAAGAGGGATTTTAGTTCCCCTCCCAATAGATAAACATATATTTTTTCCTTCTTACTTTTCTCTTTTGACATTTTGAAGATAATTAACTCATTCAATTCCTCCGGCTATGAAATACAAGGCATTTAGTATTTTAGGCTAGAAAACCTGCTGTAATCTTCCTTTCTTTAGTGGATATTTTGCAATGTAAAAGTGCTATTAAAAGGGGATGTCTCTTGATGAATATTCTAAAGTAAAATATTGCATGAGAATGTTAGGGTCTGATGATGTGGCACTATAATAGATTAGACTGAATCAGTTATGCTATGTCGAATCCGTCAAAACTTTGGTGCAAACAGGATTATACCATCCTCAAATGCAAAAAACCAACACAAATGAGCTCCGATGAATTGCCCTATCTTTTGCAAAAACCCGAGAGTAAGTAACTATTGAAGGCAATATTATATTGGCTTGATTTATAAGCTTAGAGAAGAAGTTATATCATGGCTGTAATCATATGTGGATAGTATATAATTGTAGCTATCTTGCTTCTCTAACATACTTAGCACTCCCTTTTTTCCGAATGTTGAAAAGCTTGATCCTTAGGCCCCTTTTTTTTTTTCCTTCAAAATTTCCTCTATCCTCAAACCATTTTCTCTCTCCTCAAGTGAAGCCATCACTCACTTCCCTCTCCTCAAATGAAGTATTCACTTACTCTATTATGTGTGAGTCTACAAGGGGGGCGCTTGCTCCAACCTTCCAAAAGGGGGACCTTGCGGCGGATTGCGTTCAAGGGCTTCTCTTGGGGTATGTTTTCTGTTTGAAATCACTGAGTACAGCCAGCGCATGGTGTTCACTGGCATTGGGATACTTCTTGCGCTTAGTGATGGTGGAGTTGGTTAAATAGGTGAGTGGTGGATGGTTGGGCAGCAACAATCTGAGCAGAGAGAGATAAGTTGAACTACTTCTATTAGTTTATTCAGCAGGGCTGAGTATAGTTAATTATTGGGCTTATTTGGCATGTGCATCCTGGTATAGATATGAGATGGTGGAAATGAAGCAAGTAAACTGTAATGATGCTAAAAGAAAGATTGAAATGGAGCAAGCGCAAGATTAGGCCTTGGAGATGCCTTCCTGAGCTTACCCCCGTTCCTGCACTAGAGCATTCTATGTACCTTTCTTCAGTTTTGTGTGTGTGTACACACGCACACACATATACATATACCATATATAGCAAACACATGAGGTAGTATAACATTCTTATTGTACCCACCTTCTGCATTCTGTCTCTAATTCTTTTCTTCCCCAAATTATTTCCTATTTTTTTTCTATGTTTGTTTTGATGGTTTGGATAATGCATTTTTTTTCTTCATCTCTTTTTTGCTTCTCTATTTGCATCATATGATAGTTGAAGTTGTATAAATGTTTACTTGAGTGCATGGTTGTTATTCATGTGATTGTGTCTCTTCATAAGTGTAGCTAAGGAATACATGTGATCTAATTGTTCGGATTTCTAAACGTAAAAAAACAAAGAAGAATTTTGTCACTTTGAAAATTTTGCAAAATACGATGCAAGAAGGAAAGGGGCTACATAGACGAGTCTTTACCTTTCTTAATTCATTCTGTTTGTCGGTTTAATTTATGACGTTCTTTCTTAAATTTTTTTATTTCCAGATTTATATGTCGGGATGACATCAATGCTTTTGTTGGACATAAAAGAACCGATATGAACTATGACGATATTTTGGATGCGATGAATATATCTTTAGGTTTGATTATTCAATGACGTTACATTTGTACGTTTTTAAAATTGAGAACTTATGGATAGTTATGAAATTAGGATGTGAACGTTGGATATGATATGGTTGATGAATGACATTATCCTATTTATTAGCTCGATAAATCAGCTTGGTTGCTTAGTAATTATGTTGGATTCAAACAAGATTACACAAAAATACTTGACTTTCATGTCATTTTTAGGAAAATGTTGCTATTATCAGTGTTAGGCCAATGGTTTTTTTAACAAATTTCACAATATGCCAGGCAAAAATTAATGACAATTGCTTAAAAGTGACATAAATAGGAACGACATTTCTAAGATAATGCTGCTAAACAAAACTGGCATTTGATGAAAGTGTCGCCAAATTAATGACATTTCAAAAATTATGCCACCAAATAAAAACTGGCACTTTAACGGAAGTGTTGCTAGATAATGCCGCTAAACAAAATTGGCACTTGATGGAAGTGTCGCTAATTTAACGACATTTTGAAGATAATGCCACCAAATAAACTGGCACTTTAGTCGAAGCGTCGCCAACTTAGCGACATTTTTTAATAAAGTGCCGCATAAGAAAGTTGACTAATGACCATATAAGAGGCACTTGAAAGTGTCGCATAAAAGCGTCGTAAGATTAACGCCGATGTGTGCAAGAAGTGTCAGAAAATTCCCGACGGAGGAATTTGCAACACTTAAGAAAAGTGTTGATAAAGTGTCGGGAAACCACTTTCCGACACTTCTACTATCTTTGGCAATAGTTTTCTCATGTCGCCTAAACTCCTTTTTTTTTTTGTAGTGAGTTTTTTCTATATGAAATTTAGAGATTATTGGTTAAGGTATTGTTTGTATTTCAGAGAGTGAGATGTGGGTGTTTTTGAGAAGAAGGCTGTTCTAGCATAAGTGTGGGTTAAGGTTTTTGTTGATATCTCTTTCATTAATAACGATTAAGGTGTTTTTAGACTTTCTGAAAACCTTCTTGTGTTCACTTCAACTTTTTTGTTTTAAGTTATCTCAGAATCTTACGGTTGCATATCGAAAAATGACCTTAAAATCAATTAAGCGTTGAAGTCCAGAATTTTTCTGTTTCTGGCAGCCACTTCAATTTGTTATAGAAAATTCACTACTCATTTTTCTTGTGAAGTTTATATTTATAGAAACCTCAGACAGTCTTATTTAACTTTGTAGTTTTGAGATTCATAGTATTTATGCTTCAAAATAACCATTGAACAAAAATGGTCTGCACAGAGATGTACTGTTTCCATCAGTTACTTTGATTTGCTATATAAATTCATTACTCATTGGATTTTTTTGATTCTTATGTTTATGAAAACCTCAGCAAGTACACTTTAATTTGTAGTTTTGAGTTTTCCAAGATTCATCATGTTTGCCACAACATGGTCGATGTACTAAACTAGGATTTGCTGAAAAAATGTTATTTCTAGAATTACATACAAGTCCATAGGCCAAAATGTTTTAGGTCATTTCTAAGCATATTTGGGCAAAGTGCCTTATTTTTGTAAAACCTTCAACATAGAATTTTATGGGATATTTTTGGGCATGCGAATGTCTTGAAATAATTTTCTGTAAAAATAGATTTCCAAATTAATTGCATACTAAACAGAATTATTTTTAGCCAAAAATTTTACAGTGATCTGATCTTACTCAGATGCTTGATTGTCTGAAATATCGCGGCCTTCCGATGCCATTTGATATGTTTTTGAAATAAGATTCTTAGTGCTCAATTTAAGGAGTGTTTAGGATTCGGAACAAAAAATTCTCATAAAGGGATCTTTTTGTTCAAAAAAAGCACCTAGACGTTTAAAAGAATGTTTTGAGTTATATTTGGGAGTGTAATGGTATGTTAGACATTGGGGATATTATTGTAAATTGGCATAAGTTCGGGACATTTTAGTAATTTCACGTATTTTGCGAGAAATTTAACACCTATGCACGATTAAGCGGCAATAAATAGCATCCATATGGTTTATTATTTAGGTTTCGATAAGCAAGCGGCAGGCTTCGGAAAGAGAATCAGAATCGCTTAGCTATTCAAGTAAGTGCTCATGCAATGTTCCTTCGTACCACTAATTATTTTTCAGTATATGCAGTGGCAGATCGGGGGGAGCGACGGCCACCTCCCAAATTTTGGAATTTTTTTTAGTTTGTAAAACAGTGGAAAAGTTATATTTACTAAAATATCATTATATTGTAAAATTAATGTATCGATTTTTTTTGTTGTGTTTTTTTATCTTGGGCTAATTACACCTATGTCCCTGAGGTTAGGGGGTAATTACAGTCAAGAACAATAGTTCGGACAAATTACACTTGTGTCCATTGACCAAACGGAACCCTAAAAATTCTAACGGTTTTAATGAAAAGACTGTATTGCCCCTAAGTTGGAACCTTATTTTTTTTCTAATGCCATTACTTCAAATTAGGGTTTCTGGGTTTCCAATTTCATGTTGACTTCAAATTAGGGTTCAAAACCCTAACACTTCTTCACCACCGCCACCGGTTGGCTTCAACGAACGAGGTGGGTTTCCAAGCTATGCAGCCTTCTCTGTCTCTCCAACTCCACTTACCCCGCCGTTGCCCCCCACCCTCCACCCACCCCGTCGCTGCCCCCAGCCTCCCCCAAACCTAGTAGCGGCCCTCAGCCTCCCCCAACCCAGTCCCCGCCCCTACCTATCCCCCACCCCATCGTCGCACCCACCCTCCCTCTCTCCGTCGCCGCACCCACCTTCCCCATTACCCATCGCCGCATCCACCTAGCTACCGCCATCATCACTGTAGATCTAAGACTTGCTACCGTGAGGTTGCAATTTGAACCAATTAATTGCAAAAGATACTTAAACAATTGCTCGATCTACATGGTGGTTTGAAATACTGTGACGTAGAGGTGTGGGGGGCAGAGTTGGGGAGGATTACCTTGGTGGTTGTACAGGTAGTTGGTGGTGGTTGTGGCAGATGTTGGTGGTTGTGGGTATGGAATTGGGGACGGTGGTGGTTCATTGGGCCGTTGGCAGCATGGGTTTGGCATGGGCAGTCGTTCACGTCTGCGACGACTTTCTTTCAATACCACTGCCCACCACCCCAACCTTGGCACCACCACTGTCGGACAGCTATGAAAGATGGCTAATGGGGCGGCGACATGATGAAGATGGGACGGTGACAAGACTTCCTTGATGGGGTCGTCATATTCCGGACATATAGAACCGCTGCGAACCATGGAGAGGGACGGGGTTGGGTTGCCCGCGGCGTGGAGCGAGAAAGGGGGCTTGGGCTACCGGCGGCGTGGGGTGAGGGAGTGGGAGGCGAGATTTCAGATATGGAGAGAGAAACCCTAATTTTAAAATCAGGGTTTTGAATTAGGGTTGGATTTTGAAACCTTAATTTGAAAATTAGGGTTTGATATACTGTACAAGGGCAGTATTGTCATTTTCAAAATACATAATGATGAAAATTATACTTTTTGGACGGAACCCTGACGGATGGATACGGATGAAACATTTGAAAAAGGTTTTGGTCACGTATGTTATATTTTGAAACTTAGTGTCCTTAACTGTAATTACCCCATAACCTCGAGGACATTGGTGTAATTAGCCCTTTTATCTTCTTGTGTCACTGGGCACTGTAATCTTTGCCTTTGTTTTTTTCTCTATCTTCTTTTTTTCAAATTCCAAATCTTCATATTAGATCAACGTTAATTTTTTAATTTAAATACTTATAATATGTTAACTTATACATGCACTATTGTCTTTGTACAATTAATTATCACATTAATAGTATGTATATACATGTAAGAGTTACGCTTCTTCCTTGAAGGATTAGTAATTTGTTATTGACTAACCATACCAAGCTAAATAACTCATAATGAATTATAAACTTATACGATTAAATAAATCATGTTGTATGTGAACTTGAACCTTTTTTTATGCTAGCCGTCAACTTTTTTTATCATTTTTTGGTCCCCTGCAATTAGGATTTCTGGATCCGCTCCTGAGTATACATGACTTTTCTGAATAAAAGTTTTAAGTATTTGTTATACTTATGTTGTTGCGAAATTGGTTTGATGAGAAAAATGAAATAAAAATTTCGATGGTATACATTGTATTGTTTTTGAAAACTCATTGTGAATCGTATTGTTGAGAGGTTAAATTTTGGTTGTTGTGACCCATATCTATGGGGGGCTAGGGGTGGGGGGCTAGGTTATGGGTCCTAGCCAACGGAAACATAGTTTGCTGCACAGTACTGTAGTATCGTTGTTTGCCCCTGCATCCATGATATTGTTATCCCGGGCAGAGGAGGGATTCTGGGTCCTAGTTAGTGGGACCATACGCTGACCGCAACATACCTGAGTTGTGATAGCTATTTGATGAGTTTCTTGATGCCATACCCAGTATTAAGAATCTATTTGTGCAAGTACTCACACACACACACACACACAAGTGATTTTGTTATAATGATATTGATTGTCTGATCTTCAAAAGAGAACTCATGGCATGTTTTGAAATCCTCAAACTTATTTTAGGGACATGATTTGCGTGCTTTTTGGGCCCCAATCTCACTCTTTAAAATATTTTTAGGCGATTATCTAGATGGAATCGGCTCTGATGACGGCCACGAGGCTGTTGTTGTAGTAAACGACTGCTAGAGAAGTTGTAGTCCTCTTAGATTATTTAAGAAATTCTTGGATGGTATGCTAGTGCTAAATTTATATTTTGAGAATTTTCGGAGCTTAGATCTCCACTGGATTTAAAATGATCAATGTTAGTCGTTAAATAAAGAATGTCATTCAAGATTCATTTGAGAAATTATAAGTGCGATTTTAAAAATCTTATTAAGGAGATAGTTTTAGATTACTTGGTTATAGATTCTTGTGTACAAGTTGTAGTGAGGCCTTGCGAAGCCCTGAGTGGATGTTTGGATGGGCCTGTAGTCGATCATAGTTTTAGTTTTTAGGCTCACTTGTGGCTTCGAGACGTGACATACTATCTTTTTAAAACATGAGAATTGGCTGGTTGATCAGAGGGCAGAAAAGTACAAAGGAGAACTGGCCGGTTTGGGGTGGGCAGCGATGGTGGCCAGCAATTGGGTTGTCTTGTTTGGCTAATCTATTGGGAGAGAGAGAATGACGGGGAAGGAGGAAAAGACAGAACCTATGGACTTCACTAAAACGACGTAGTTTTGGCCTCTAGCCTTAGGCAGCCTGTCTAAAGCTTACATTATATTCGCTTTCCCCTATATATATATATAAACACGTTTATATGCATTTTTGTGTGTAGATACATATAAATACATACACACACACATATACATTCGTCTATATATATTTATTTATATTTTCCTATTGCCTTTTGTCCTCATAATTGCACACACATAGCATAGTTAGGAGAAAGGGAAGAAGAATGCAGAAGATTGTTTGTGAGACAAGTAAGAGGATAGGCTCAAAACAAACAAAACTTTGTAAAAAATTCATGATACAACTAGACCGGCCGGTTAGTCAGAGAAGACTTTTCAGGCCATGTTTTACGGCCGGTTGGTATGAGAATGAATCTGTGCAAACAATTTTCTTTCGAATAAAGCTATCCGGTTATCCGGAAAAGACTTTTTTTGCCAAAAGATTTCAGGGTCAAACAGATCGATTAATCAGAAAGGTCCTTTACTTCTAGAAAATTTTTCTTATATGGCAAAATAAGTTTTATCAAAGTGTCACCTAGGGCTAGGCGCAGCCCTTTCGAAAAGGCGCGCGCCTTATGGACCTAAGCGCCAGGTGCAAGGCACAAGGCGCAAGGCGGTGGTGGAGGCGCAAAAAAAGTCCAAAAAATCCTAACTTTTGATTTTGCATCGCGGCATAATCTCAACAGTTCATTATTTTTTATTCTTTGTTTTATATAATAAATCAATATGCAAACCACAAAAAAGAACCTAAAATATCAAATCCCAAATGAATCGATTCTCTTGTTATTGTTTTATTGTATCAGCATCCCGCCGTAATTATTACTCTCTTTTTAAAGTAAATCTGCTCCTTCACTTCTCCTTATAAATGACGAAAATCAAATTGAGGTGGAATCTCTACCAGACTTGGAACCTATGATTCTCTGTTGAGGAAAACATTGTTGCCTTAACCTTCACTGATGATGAAGATGACATTATCATATTCACTTAAGATTAACTACTTCTCATTAGATTGAAAACTTTTTCGAATGTTGAAAATTTTGTCAATTGCCATATTTTGAAACTTTTTTAGATGATTTTATTGGTTTAATGTAATAATATCTATTTATTTTTATTTTTTAGGCTCACTCTGAAAAGGCATGTGTCTGAGCCTTGGGCCTTGCACCTAGGCTTCAGGACCCTTTGCGCCTTAGTTGCACTTGCGCTTTCAATAACTATAGGCAAAATCAACCGGTTGTACAAAAGTTGTCTTTTTTCTTTGAATGAATAGTTGTTCTAAATCCTAGACAGTGTAGGGTTTTTCTTCTCTTAGTATTAAGGTCGAACCCTAAATACTAACTCCAAAAGTTCAAACTTTCACAACGCCTAAATCACAATAGGCAAAAACAGAGAGGGTCAGTAGCTTTTGAGATTCAATTTCGATCCTTCACCAGTTCTTTCAATATGAGACTATGGCTAAGAACCCACATTTGTATGAGCATAAGGTGTGAACTTTGTCATACCAGAAGACCCACGAAAGGAGAAAGGATAAGATGAAAAACATCCTACATGAGAGTTTGTTTCCAAAGTTTGAAAGAATATTTTTCACATACAAGTTTGTCTTTGAATTTTGGATGTCTTCATCACTTATCGGTTGATTGATCATGCATTAGCTCTTTATATTATATATTGATTGTTTTGTAGGATGCAAATTTGCAATTTTGTTGTCTAAGAATGCTTCCGATCAATCATCAGGCTCCTCGGGTATGAGTGACGAGGCATTGAAGCTGTGTTACAAGAAACATGGGGTAGTGGATCCAAAGAAAGAACGTGTACACGGCACCAACTGGCCTTCATGTGCGGTGATAGGATCATCCTCTACTGAGCACACACAAAGAGCGACCAGCAAAAAGAGTTTGATGCGGATAACAATGCCCACATTGCAGATGTTGTGACCAGATACATGCATGTCTGCTCGTCAGGTACAAATGTCTTCACATTTATCAAGTAAACCTTTACTTGGTTGAGTGTTATTTTACAATTTTTAACAAGTGTCATATTACGTTCTTGTAATGTAGGAAAATACTTCCCAACCCCATATCAATAAAGCAACTGGTGAAGAAAGGGATGAAGACGAACATGATGCCGCTTTGGATGTTGACCGAGCCTGGCGTGTTTTTTCTCCTCCCCTTCTGGATATTTTAGTCCCCTCCCCTCTTAGATATTTCAGTCCCCTCCCTTCTCAGTTCCTTTTCATGACTCTGAACTTGTTATTGATTTATCCCTCAGTTGGGAAACATATTGCTTATGTGGCATTGTATATATTTGTGTTAAAGAAGATGCATAGTCATTGAAATTTTTTTGGATAAATTGGTTGATTAGGGTAATTGCTGATGGATTCGTTGAGTGGTGTTGAATGTGGATGGATTTAAATGTCCGTCTGATTTGAATTACAGGAAACGTGTTTAGATTTTATATAAAAAAACTTAAAAACTAATTTTATCAATGGACTTTTAGGGACAAATAATCCGTCGCTAAAAGTACGTTAATCAGATCTGCGATACCTTTTTAGCGATGGATAGCCCTTTTAGCTTTTTGCGACAAACCTTTAGTGGTGGACTGTCTGTCCCTTAAATCTAACCCCTGTAGGAACGGCTTTTAGCCACAAACGTTCTGTCACTAAAGGTTATTTAATTTTTTTTTGTGAAAATACAAAATCTTGAAAATACCTTTAAAGATGAAAAGTTTGTCACTAAAAACTAATTTTGTGGTTAGAAGTTTAATTTCTATTGATAGATCGCATTATTTCGTCACTAAAGTATTAGCGATGGGATTTTTGCCACGGACAGACATTCGGTGAACAAAAGTTTTTAGCTAAGGAAAAATAACTTTTTCTAGTGACGTTCCAAATCCGGTTACTGTTGAGATTGGCTTTATTGTTGCAATATGTCAAAGCCACCCACCCGCACATCCACGTCTCCCACAACTAAAAGTTCAACCTTCTAGGGGAGATTACACGTCTATCGAGTGGCCTATTCCATCATTAAGCATGTTTTTGACTCGGACACAAGATGTATGATGCATTGTACGAGCTTGTGCATGTCCTACTGTAACTTCATGCCACCATCTAATCTTCAAACATTGAGATCCAGTTGATTTGTTTCTTAGAACATGAGTTCTCTTATCAATTGTGATGCGAATAGGCTCGTCCCTGAGTGCGTTCCCATTTCTAATGGAAAAAAAAATGATCAAGTTGAAAGAGAACTGCTGATTTGCTCTCATCATGGTATGGGCTAAACTACGCCAACTAAAAATTTAGTGGAGAATTAGTTAAAAATTTCCCTAATAATGACTTACCAGGAAACTATGACTAAAACATTGATCGAAGACCATCAACACTCCGAACAATTGGTGGCCACTAGGTGGGAGGCATTCCTCTCGTGAACGTGCGTCCATAATCACATGGTGGCAAGGTGCTCCGATAAAAATATACTTACTTTTGGTGCCCATTACGAGCATAAATGGTTATGGTGTATCCAACATGGGTTATATCAACTGCATTAACATATAATGGAAGGTTAGTGCCTCAATTAGTATAGTGTGGAACCTTTTTTGCAGTGACGTTTGTCGCTTAATGGGGTGCTTATCTGCTAAGTAATCCAAAATAGAATTGATTGACAAGTAGAAACTTTTAACGAGAGCAATAGGAAGATTTAGCCATAACTGTAGGATACAAATGCAAAACAATTTATTTTTAAATTGTCAAGTTTTGTTTCTACTTTTCGTGAGTTATGACAAAATAGTTATTCTATTGTTGATTCTACCAGAATCAACAAATTGTCTATCGTTACACGATATTATGTATTTCTACAAATTCATTCGTTATTAAAAGACATATATATTGTCGTTAATGCACTTTGTAATAGTAAAATGAGGATGTGAAATAGCATACAGGTAAAAATAGACGTTCTCACCCCAAATGCCCAATGTGTGTAAAATTTCACTCTGAATAGTGCCGTGAATGCCTATGTCATCAGCTCGTGTGGTCGCCCATGTTTTGAACCACCAATGAAGATTAACATCTTCATTTTTGCTCATTATCGGTGAAATATTTCATTTTATGTACTTCACTTTACCTGCAAGTGTTCAAGTCATTTCGAGTAGTATTTCTTATAAAGGAAGATAGTTATGAAGCATTGTGCTAGGCACCGCCTCACCCAAATCCCTTGCTTTGTTTGTATTGTTGCTTTTATTATGTCATGCTCCATCCGATTACTCGTCCAAAACGTAGAACTTAGGGAATGGTACAAACCAATTAAGCAAAATGCAAAATTCATTCCCCATAATGTTGGGAATTACAACTTAGGACGATAATGATGCCTAGAAAATGTTAGAACTTAAAATTGCTTTGACAAGAGCCTCATCTGACAATAGAGGCTGCCTTAATTAGTTTAGTAAAGTACCCATATTCTAATGCAAAATTCCGTTATACATGTTCCCCAGTCGTCTAATCAAGAGAAACTACCACTACAATTGCACTAAGTCCTCCCTAAAATATGTTGAGGCACTTTCTTCTCACTGAATGATTTTTATTTGTTGTTTTATTCTGTCTTATTAAGTTACTAACTACTTGGTGAAGGGTACCAGAGCCTTTAGCCATAATCTCCACTACAGTTTTTTTTTTTTTGAAACAGTAACTTTTATTAAATCGGTACACAACAAATGTACCAAAAACTAAAGAGTACAGTCTTACTGTCAATAATTAGACACGCACAGCCCAAAGCATACAAAAGTCTATATAAGTAATATACTCAAAAACACCCCTTACAGAATACCAATAAAAAAGAGATTTCAAGAACAATTCACACAGCAATAATGGAGATCTCTCTACATTTCTGAATGCTCGGGCATTACATTCAGTCCACAATAAACAGAAGATTGCCCCTGGAAAAGCAGTAAATAGGCGTTTTAAGGATTTTGACATACCTTGCATTCTCCATGCCCAAAAATTCTCTCACAGAATTAGGAAAAGTGAAAGACAAACCAATTAGTGAAAGAGCCGCTACCCATAATGTACGTGCCACCGAGCAGTGCAAGAGTAAATTGTCTACGATCTCTTTTTCATGACAACAAAGAAAGCATCTATTTGCAAAAGCCCAATTCTTTTTTGAAGGTTATCAATCGTTAAAATGCTATTCCAATATGTGCACCAAACAAAAAATCTGACCTTATGAGGAAGCACATGATTCCAAACCTTCTTCATAGGGAAAAGGCTTGTATTACCGTGATGAATCAATTTATAAAAAGAACGTACCGAGAAAAATTTGTTGGATTCTAGTGTCCATATAATTTTGCCCAACTTCTTGCCAATATTGTCGCAATTGTACAATAGCAGCAAGAAGGCCTCTACCCGGTAAACTTCTTGACCCCGTAATCTTTTAAAAAATGTGGGATTCTATACAATTGATTGACCCTCCATCTGACATACATCTGTGATAGTTTTCTCTGTCATTAGAGAGCAGGAAAAGATCATAAAATTCTGATTTTAATGGAGCTTTGCCGCACCATACATCGTTCCAAAAAGAAATGGAATAGCCGGGACCAACTTCCAGTTTAGCAGCCTTCCAAAATGAACCAAAAACCTGGCAGAAGCCACTCCAAAGTCCATACCCATGAGGCCCAGAAGGAGTTGGCAGCGACCACACGTCTTCGGAGCTGTTGTGCCTAGCATTTATAATTTGCCTCCACAAACCCTCTCATTCGGTTAAGAATTGCCAACACCATTTGCCAAGTAACCCAATATTGAACCTCCCAAGATCCTTCACGCCCAGAAGTGATTTTGGATTTGGCAGCTTCAATTTTTTTTTTTAAATTAGTTCTGTAACACTTTTAAGTGTCAAATGTCCACAAAAAGATTTTGCAACACTTTAAAACCAATAAAACGTGAGGTTATGAAATTGTCTTGACCAAACTTCTTACTGGGAAAGTAAATGAAATAAAATCTACTTTGCTCTCCAAGAGCAAGAAAAATTGGTCAGTCTTTTTAATCTTTTCTTCCTACCGTAGCACCATGTCAGATAATTGTTTTCTCATTTTACTAAAACTTTGTTTGTTAATTGCAACTTACTACCCTCAAAATGACCCAGTAATCTCATTACATACCCCCAGTTTTAATTGTCTAGTGCAACCCTTACTAGATATTATTGCAAATTTTAACTTTCATATTAAGTAACATATGCATCTAACAACTCTAAATCCCAGCGTTTTAAAGAATGCAACTACAGTCTGCCACATCACTAGCCAATATTTTTTTATCAATCATAGGTGAAGTTCCAATATTTGCTATAAAAAAATTTGCAGGAAAATGCTTTGCAAAGATCACTTAACTTGGGCGGAAATTTTCTCCTACATAATTGACTAATTTCGAGGTCTTAACATTGATGTTCTATCAAAGGCCATTTACTCGTGTTTCTTCCTATTAGATTTGAGCTCTAAGAGTGTCACTAGAAGCAGTATTATACAACACCTTTAGTACAGACTTGAGCTCATAGAGAGACGTTTAAATCTCAATTAGTAGTTTAAATATGTTAACGACTATAGCGATTTTTTTGATCAAATTTCTCTAGGATTTTTCACAAGCCCTTTAAAATGACAGGTTACTTGATCGATTATTTGTCTATTTGCTACTAAGGGTGCATACACTGAAAATTTAGTAGAGCTGAAAATAAAACAAGGCTAAATTCACATCTCATTAACTAAATTCGCAATTTTTCTTATTAAGAACAAAAAATAGTCACCACCGCATGTAATAGTGATAAAATTAAAGACATTAATTCAGCAAAATATCTGAACACAGACTTAAGGACTTAATTTTGTTTGATCATGACGAGTACAAGAAAGTACATTCTAAATAAAGGGTAAATTTAAATGGGAAGTCTCTTCTTTCTTCGGAAACTATGGGAAACTACAATAAGCAAAAAAAGTAAATTCTAAATTAATGGGTAAATTAAACTCGTTACCCTTGACACATGACAAACTACAATAAGAAAAATGACCGCATTGCCCTTGCTATTACACCAAATTTGCAGATGATCGTAAATTGTGTGTACCTGATGAGTTGACCCAGTCAATGCCATGCCGTGTCAAGTAGCCACGACATGCCTGTAAGATCATCAACGCCAGTAGTATCCCATCAGTAACTACTTGGAATCCCACCGCCACAGCAAAATCACCTAACAAATCTACTGCCTCCGGTCTCCTCCAAAACCATCCCTCTCACTCCGTCATCAAGTTAGCAGCCCCTCCCATGGGATGATGAACAACCACCACTATGGCTAGCCACTCGTAGTAAGTGTAGCAAGCTCAAAGCTGAAGGGGGTGAGTGAAGTGTACCCTAAGCTAACTTTAGCGTCAAGTATCCTAGCTTTAACACAGTCTTCTTCTTTCTTTCTTTTTTTTCTTTTTTGGGTCATTTTGCCACCTACTTTGAGCACTTTTAATCCAAACATCTTCCAATCATGTTATCCCATTCTACTTAAAATAGATTAAATTCAATTTTACGAACTCATTCTGATTTAATCAGAAATCAACTTTTGATAATCAATGGCAACCCCTCGTACTTGGAATCCAACCGCCACTGCAAAATCCCCTATCTCATCAAGTTAGCAGCCCCTCCCCCATGGCTAGCCACTGCCTCCATCCCTTTAGTTAAAAGTCACAAAGCCAGGCGGGAGATAGCCTTAGACTTGAGTACATTAAAATGACTGTCAATGATCTAACGTGTTTTTCTACGAGGGGAAATGTGGAGATGAAGAGGTAAGTGGAGCTCACTTGGTTGCGACTGGTGGGGGTTGTCAACTATTGTAGTTAAGAAGGCGATGAATATCATCGTGAAAAAAATTGCCCTTTTGCGTGGTCTTCATCGTTGCAGTTGGCAGTAATGAAGGATATGAACGATAGGGTGGGTGATTTTCAATTTGAACATTTTCATGCTGGTTATTCGATATCAAATTCTCGATCGGTGGTGATTCATGGTGGCGATGATGGCCTGGCAGTGGTGGTACGCATTATGGCCTTGTTGGTGAGTAGTGGTGCTGTTGGTGGTGATAGTAGGGGGGCATCCACAGGTTTTTAAATTTTTGTTGGCCACTAAATTGACTGGCAAGATCACGGAAGGAGGAGTTCGGAACAAAGTCAATGAGAAGGGTAGCGAGTACTACTTCTAAAATATGATTGGTAGTAAGTGTAGCAAGCTCAAAACTGAAGGGGTGAGTGAAATGTACCCAAAATTAAATTTAGTGTTAATTATCGTAGCTTTCAACAGTCTTCTATCTTTCTTCCTTTTTTGGTCATTTTGCCACTTACTTCGAGCACTTTTAATCCAAACATGTTAACTAATTCTGCTTAAAATATATTAAATCCAATTTTATGAACTCATTCTGATTTAATCAGAAATCAACTTTTGAGAATCAATTGCAAACGCCCTCGTACATAATGCAACTTTACAAATTTGCGTGAGGTCCAAGGCTGGCTCTATATAAAGTCAGGGACGGAGCACATTGACAATAAGAAGGAAACATGAAAGCAGGCATGGCAGTAAGAGGGCTTCTTCTCTTGACCGTTACTGCCTGTATCGTCTCCATCACAGTTGCTGAAAATAGGCCTTATAACAGACACGATTTTCCATCCGATTTCATATTTGGGGCGGCTTCATCTGCTTACCAGGTTTAATGTCAAACTTTATAAACTTTTGCAGCCAGCAGAGGAATTTATGTTCACTAGAGCTTGTCTATGCTTTCTTTTCCAGTATGAAGGTGCATGGAATGTGAGTGATAAAGGACAGAGTATATGGGACACCTTCACTACCAAATATCCAGGTATCACTCTCACTCCTTACACACACACACACATATGTGTGTGTGTATGTGTGTCTGTGTGTATATATACACATATATACATACATATGTATATATCTTATATACATATGCAAACAGTTTGTTGTGTGTGTGTTTGAGTGTGGGGCGTATGTGAAAAAATCTTTCTTTTGCGCAGATAGGATTAACGATAGCAGTAATGGGAGGGTGGCAGAGGATACTTACCATCTTTACAAGGTATTCTTATCAAGAAAGTTGCATGTACGTTGTAACTAGTCTTTCTACTCGTCTGAGACTATATAAGAACATTAAGAAATGCCACAGGAGGACGTTCGTTACATGAAGCATATGGGACTTGATGCTTACAGATTTTCCATCTCATGGCCAAGAATTCTACCTAGTAAGATCATTATTTTATGGTTTATGGTCATAGCTTACGCTAACATTAGTTGTATTTTAGTTATCATCTTAGATGGTTGTAGTAGCATATTAGTACTGGTACATTTAGTATATGAGTATCTCTAGTACTGGTATATTTAGTACATGAGTATATTTAACTCAAATGGTTTGGTTGTTAAGGAGGCATGTTTTCTTCCTAGACTTCTTAGTAGGTTCAAATCTTGTGGCTAGTACCTAGGAGACTTTGTTTTTGCGGGACTTCATATGCATTGATGGTTAAGCTATCTAGCGTGAGGACACACTTCAATGCCAACAAAAATTCAACAGTTTCTAGGGAGTAACGAAAAGTTCAATTAGTGAGTGTACCTGTACTATCCTGCTAACATGTAAGGAAATCCAGAAAATATTCCAATTCGGTTATATATTGCTAAATACCAACCCGGATGTCTAATATTACGAATCAATCTGCTTCTCTCTGTTGCATATAACATGCTTGGTGGACAACAAATTTTGGAATACAATATTGACAGAATCTTCTCATTGCGATAAATAGATGGGAGGACGAGCAGCAAACCTAATGCAGATGGAATTGCGTATTACAACTATCTCATTGACGAGCTCATAAACAATGGTAGGGTTATTGTTGGACACTTCTCTCTTTATCCTCAACATTTACAAACGCGGTATGATCTTTATCCTAGCTATGCTGAACAGGTATAACACCTTTCGTGACCATATTTCACTGGGATCTTCCGCAAGCACTTGAAGATGACGGAGGTTTCTTAAACGACAATATTGTGTACGTACCACTGAATAAGTGTACAAACTGTGGAAAATCCTCTAGATTTTAAATTTTTTTGAGACGTTCTTCGAAGTACACTAAAAAGTCCTCGCTTTCCCAATTGTTCTTTTACCCACATACCATCTATTTCACTAAACGGATGGCCTCAAGGAATGTTTTTCTTTTCTTTAGGCAAAGTTGTGGTTCAAGTTCCTTACTAACAAGAATCGTGGTACCTCAAATGTTCATGCCTGACTTGAGTTGCTTGATTATGAAGTCTAAACTCTGACTAATTACTTCGACTACATTTGTTATCAAAATCTATGGACAGGAACGATTTTCAAAATTATGCGGATCTTTGTTTCGCCATGTTTGGTGATAGAGTGAAGAACTGGATCACAGTGAATGAGCCATGGTCCTATAGCGTGTTTGGGTATGCATACGGTTCATTTCCACCCAATAGATGTTCCAGAGGCGCGAACCGCGAGGCTGTTGGATTTTTCGTTGGTAGATTCGCAAGATTTGCACGCGATCAGGAGTGTGATGCAGGAGATTCGGGCGTCGAGCCGTACAATGTTTCGCACAATCTGCTTCTTTCTCATGCCGCAGCAGTTCAACTTTATAGACAGAAGTACCAGGTTAGCATGTCTATATATATGATGCATCTCACTATGATTGTGGGCTATAGACAGGGAAGAAGAATCTTCGAAATGGTTCGGGATTGCCAAACTTTTTAGATCTATCGTTGCTATATTAAAGTTTCTTTTGGATAAATCGCATTGGTCAAACCTTACCCATAAACAATAACAATTAATGGTTGCTAAAAACAATTAGCATCAATAGACACTTTCTGCAACAAATTTTTATAATACTTTTAATGTCAATAATATTTAGCCCATGTACTGTGAGTTTGACAAAACAACGGTTTTGAAAATTTAATCTAGAAAGCCCAGTTCTTTAAGCTTCGGAGTTTTGTCCGAAAACGTCCATTTTAAGTAAAATTGTTTGTGATTATCAATTTATTGTGTAGTCTAGAGAGTAATAATTAACATAGCTTGATCTGGAGTAGGCGGCTCAGAAAGGTCAAATTGGTATATCGCTCAATACTGAGTGGATGGTTCCCTATGATGAAACGTCAAAAAAAGATCAGGCAGCTGCAGATCGAGCACTTGCTTTCATGTATGGATGGTAAGTAGCAAAAACGTAAATTCCTTAGTTTGAGCACTTGAAAATCTTCTATGCATACAAAAAATGTAAACTTGTGAAGTAAGGAACAGAGCCAAAAGCAACATTATCGTATTTGAATTAATGCCACTGCTATCGGTATGATGTTCTGTCATAAAAAAATTTATGGCACGATATCGAAAGGACATAGTAGAGAGTAATTTTAAGAAGAAAAATGATACAAGCGTCATTAGTAATTTTAAGAAGAGTTAATGGAGTTACGAAAATCTCATTATTGATTCTTTAAAATTACTATGTCGTATACAGCCACATCATATAAATTTTTTCTATCACATAGCAGGGTATAGTAGGGTTCCACTTATACACTGGCAACCTTCTTTAAAAGTACCAAGTGGGACTTAATTAAAGCACCCTTAGCTCGGGTGCTTTTCGAAAAATAGCAAGGTACAGTAGGGTTCCACTTATACAATGGCACCTTTTATAAAAGTACCAAGTGGGACTTAATTAAAGCACCCTTAGCTCGGGTGCTTTTCGAAAATTGAAGATGAAAACAGAAATTAGTAGATGAAAAAAAGTGACTGGAATGAAAGAGAAAGCATATTTCATTCATGCATTTCTTTAGATGGATAACAAGGAAAGAGTTGATAACTTACCACAAATACACGGACTTACTGTCACAAAAAATAATAATTTCGTTGTGTTTTTGGCAAGAAAATGAACAAGTTCTTTTCACTTTCTATTCCCAGCTAATTAACCCCTTGGCAATAAAGAGAAAGCATAATTCTTGTAGTTTCTAATATTTACGGCACCCCTTTTTTCTTTCTTGCATCTTTTTAGGTTTATGGAACCGCTACATAATGGCACCTACCCAACTCAAATGGTTAGTCACGTCAAAGATCGACTACCCTCCTTCACAGAAGAACAATCGGAGCTGGTGAAAGGGTCATTTGATTTCATTGGTTTAAATTATTATACCGCTGCTTATGCCGCCAATACCAATTGCCCGGATCATCGACACAAAAAGCCGTCCTACTTGACAGATTCTTGCGTTAGCATAACAAGTAAGTAATTATGCGGCGAAAAAGTAATGGGAAAATGTTACTCTCACGCTCTGATATGTTAAACTCATATTAATGAACATGGGGAGAATGGCATATGTAATACTTTCCAAGTTTATACGTAATAATTTCTAAACAATTCTTTAGAGGCTGAACTCATGTAAAGCCAGGGAGACCACGGTCACTCGTTAATTATTTCAACTTTTGACATTAGTTATATTATGGTGCAGTGTAAGTTTAGTTTTACAATAAGTACGTCCTTACTAATATTAAAACTTGGAAAATAATGAATTTTTTTTTCGCTGCCTTAGTGTGGGGCAGGCCGAACCTCTTAGGTGGCCAGCCACCGCCGCCGGCCGACCACCATCGCCGGCAACCGCCATGCGCCACAACCGCCACCGTAACCACCACCAAAGAAAAAACTCAAAAATTAAATTGGGTAATCAAACACTCAAAATAAAAAAAAAAACTCAAAATAAAAACTAGTTAATCAAACACCCATTTGTTTTTGTAAAAACTAAACTATTTTTTTTTCTTGTATTTTTGGAAAGAAAAAACTAAAATTGTAAGTAATTTTAAAAGCTACCTTAGTTGCCACACTTTTAAACATGTCTTTTTATTCCTCCCATTAGTACAAATGATATGTCAATATCTTTTGCTCTATGCAAGTTTTGACATAAATTTATGTTATATGCTGTTGAACCAGAGGTGAAGGATGGAATACCGATTGGAAACGAGGTACGTAAAGTCTTAATCTACATGATGCGAATAATCTAAGAGCCTAAATATAGTGATATACTAACATTAGTAGAAAATTCTATTCCACACCCTTACGTGTTTGTCCTTACTAGGTAAAAAAAAATTGTTATGGGCCTTGCCATTAGCAAGGCCAAAATTTGTTTCGAAGATCTATGGGCGAGAAGGTAAATAAAAAAAAATCAGATAGATATACTTCATCGCTAGTACTTATTTCTGTTATGTGTTTGGAAAAAACTTATGTATTCAGATAGATTTATTGCATATTCATTGGGGTATATCTAGTTCATTTTGGTACTAAGGGAAATATGATAATGTTTTTTCTTAGTTTTGTACGAATATCCTATCTTTTGAACAGTGAACAAGTTATTCCTTAAGAATTAAATGTTGTCTATCTATATAATGACCTCTTCGAGTATACTTAAGAGCCAATATTAGAACCTGCATCTTACTGATTTGGCAGACTGGATCGGACTGGCTCTATATATATCCTGAAGGCATTCGAGATACTCTGCTCTACACTAAAAAAGCATATGGTAACCCAGCAGTCTATGTTACTGAGAATGGTATGCATGAACATCGTACTTGGTCCGTATGCAGATCTGTTTCTATACTTGCAAATTAAACTCGTGTTCTGATCACATTTTGTGCTACCCATTACCCTCAACAGGAGTTTCTAGACGGAATCCCGTGGAAAACTTGACTGATTCTCTGAGAATGTATTACCATCAGCAACACCTGTCAATGCTTCAAAATCTCACTAGGTTAGTGTTTTAAGGAGGGAAAAAGAGAAGACGCAGATCAATATGGTTGCATGCTTGCTAACAATAGGTGGGAATACTGTGCGGTCCAACAGATGACATGCCAGTGGAACCCACCAAAGTCGCGAGGAGTCTACGGGTTCATGTAGACGTTCAGTCGCACCCAAGTATTTTAATCATTTTATACAAGTGAATATGTTGATTTCTGCGATTCTGTCGTAAAGTTATGGACTTATGAGATTTTATTCATAAATCATTTTTGTACAATCAGTACTTAATTTACTTTCCTTAGAGCACATTCGTGGAAAACTTACGTCTATTTTTCATAAATCCTTTTTGTTTCGAAAATTCACATCTTTAGATACACTAAACAAAATTACTGACTACTTGTGTAGGATTGACCCCAGCAACGTGAAAGGATATTTCATATGGTCATTATTGGATAACTTTGAATGGCTGGATGGTTACAGCGTTCGATTTGGCATCATGTACATAGACTATAATTCGCTTCGGTCACTCGCCCGCGAAGGAGGATACTTGAATAGGACCTACAAAAGCTCAGCGAGATGGTTCACTAACTTTCTTCGCCCACCCGTATACTAGTCTTGCCTAGATAAGAGACCAATGTATGTTCTCCATATATGTTGTATGTGGAACTGCCCTATGACCCCATATGATAATAAAAACGAGTCAGTGTCCATCAAGGACTATACCATGTAATAATTATGGCTCTACTTTGCTGAATATAAGATGAGTTCTCAATGTTTTGGATTTTTACTTCCTCCTGGAGTATTTGAGTTATATGGTGTTGTTTTGAAGCAGATTGTGCGCTTCTTTCTGTATGGGACCGTTCCAGTAAGTAAAAATCTCTTTTCACATGGCCGGGACAAAGTCATAAATATGTTGTGCCAGTTTACGCTTCAGGTAATTCCAGCTATGCCGGCTAGTAAGTACGTTTCAGGCAATTCAACAGCTAAGAATGGTATCCTTTTCCCTGAGTTTGCATTACGTCTTGTCGTAAGAAATTACTTTTGACTTCAAGGGGACTTTTTCCGTGATGCAAAAGTTTTTTTTAACGAAGACCTCTATGACTCGAGTTAAGAACTCACCTCTGTAGAAACTTAGTACATTTGGAAAATATTCGGATATATTGAATTGCATTTTACAGAGTATAATTTATAGAACATAAGAGAGTATACTAGGACTATAAACTAGCTACAAGATAGAGATAAGAATATACAAGATAAGAGATAAAGGAGAAGAGTCTTATATGAATAATACATGTGCTAACACCCCCCCTCAAGCTGATGGTAAAATGCGATGAAGCCGAAGCTTGTGCCGCAAAGCATACCAAGAGGCTTGGTCAGAATATCCAATTGATCAGCACTAGAGATAAAACGACGACCAAGTTTCCCAACTTAACTTGCTCCCGAACAAAGTGATAGTCAAGTGCCACATGCTTGGTTCGAGCATGAAAAATAGGATTGCTAGACAAATAAACCACCAATATAGTCACACCACAATAAGGCATGTAGAGCCTTGTGAACACCAAGTTCATACAATAAAGAACCAATTCATATAATTTTGGCGGTGACATTTGCAATGGCCTTATACTCACTTTCACTAGAGCTTCGTGCCACCGTGGGCTGCTTCTTAGAAGACCAAGAAAAAAGATTCTTGCCCAAATAAACCAAGTATCCACTCGTAGAATGGCGATCGCAAGACACCCTGCCCAATCACTATCTGAAAAACATTGTAACTGAAAGAGGAATGCTTTGTAATTAATAAGCCCATAACCAAAGTCCCTGAGTTGCACAATGCATAAATTGAGCGAGCTTATTAACAACAAAAGCTATGCCAGACCGTGAAAGAGTGAGATACTGAAGTGCCCCAATGACTTGCCGATATTGTTCAGGATGAGGCAGTAAAACACCCATGGTTTTACTCAAATTCGATGAGACGGCTAAAGGAGTTGAGCACGGCTGGAGTTAGCCATGTTGGTTTCCTTAAGCAAGTCTTCAATATACTTTTCATGGGTGAGAAGAATACCATATGAAAGTTTTTTGACTTGTATCCCCAAAAAAATAGTGAAGAGGTCCAAGATCACGGACCGGAAAAGTCAATTTAACTTGATGAAGAAACCACTCCATGTTCGCATGATCAGAACAGATAAGGACTATGTCATCGACATAGACTAAGATATAAAATTGAATACGGCCCTTGTGAAGAATGAATAAAGAACTATCAGCCTTGGAGGATGGAATAAAACCCAATCGAACATGGAAATCAGAGAAACGATGAAACCAAGCCCGTGTGACTTGTTTTAAGCCATAAAGAGAACGTTGAAGCTTACAAACATGATTGGGAAAATCCTTGTGAACATAACCCATTGGCTACTCCATATAAATTTTAACTGCCAAATAGCCATGCAAAAAAGCATTGGATATATCAATCTGACGAATAGGCTAATTCTGAACAGTGGCCAATGTAAGAACAGTGCGAATGGTGTGAATTTTACAACGGGAGAGAAAGTCTCCTAATAATCAACACCTGATTGTTGAGCATACCCTTTTTCCACCAAACGGGCCTTGTAGCGATCAATCGTACCATCTAAAAAAATTTTTATACGAAGACCTATTTATTCCCAATAATATTTTTGTGTGAAGGGCGAGGAACTAACTGCCATGTGTGATTTTGAAGGAGTGCATTTAATTCATGTTGCATAGCATCACGCAACTCTTGACATTTTTTAGCTTGAGTTACGGTTTTGGGTTCTACGTAGAGAAAGTTGGGGCTGGTTTCGGCAAGGTTGGCTTGTCTTTTGTTCACGGTTGAGGGTCTTAAAGTCATGGTGGTGTGCGGGGTGGATAGATGGGATCATCAGCTTTGGAAGAGGTTGAAAAGTTGGTGAGGTCAACAACTAAATTTAAGCCTTGCATTTAAGAAGATAAAGTGGTTGTCGTTGGGATAAAATAGGAGAATGAGATGAAGTAGATTGGGGTGTTGTGGTAGAAAGTGTTTTAGTGAGGTTAGGAGTGGAGGTGGAAGAAGGAGTTTTGGAGGTAGTAGGGGATGAGGCGGACGAATGAGAAGGAGGAGCTAGGGATAGATAAATAATAGGAGAAGGAGACAAACCTGATATTGATGGACTATCCAAGTGAGGAACGGAATGAGAGAAGCTCAACCAAGGGGTAGAAATAGCAGCTGAGGGGGGTGATTGGGTGGGCGGCATCATAGGAAAATTCATGCATGTTCATGAAATCGGGCATGCCTAGCTAAATAAATTCGACAATTGGATTTATCAAAACATCAATATGTAGAATGGGTGAGACTATGGCCAAGATAAATCCATTTTTGAGTACGGCATTAAAATTTTTGGGAGTTGTAAGGTCGCAACCATGGAAAAATGGCACATCGAAAAGGTTTGAAAGCTAAATAATGTGGGGGCTTTTAAAAAAGTAATTGATAAGGCGATTGATTTTTGATGACATTACTGGGTAGAACATTGATAATCATGGCACTTTGTTCCAAAGAATAGTTCAAAAATTAAGGGCAAATGTGCATGAGCAAGAAGCGTTAAAGTGATGTCTACAAGATGTCAAATTTTTCGTTCGGCAACACCATTTTGCTCATGGGTATAAGGACATGTAATGCGATGGGTAATGCCTTTGAGTTGGAAATAGTGGCGCAATTTTTGAAACTCCACTCCCCAATCGGAATGAAAAGCTTTTATATGAGTGCCAAATTGCCTTTCAATTAAATTTTCAAAATTCAAGTAAACCGAGTAAACATCACTCTTATTCTTGGAGCATTGCGACTGCGACAAGTGAGAGCAATATGGTTAGTCAAACCACAAATTTGGCAAGGACCCAATTGCACCGCCCATAGTTGTTGTTGGGCTGGTTATTAGGTTGTGAGTTGGTGGGAGGCTTAAAAGTGGAAGAGGATGGTGGTGTAGGAAGAGGGGGCGGTGAGCCACTGAGAACGATGTTTGCCGTGGGAGTCAAGGAATACTTGAGCAGAATTTCATGAGCTACCAACTGACCGTGCAGCTCATAAAAGGAGACTGGTTCTTGGCGAAGATTGAGAGCTATAATTATGCTATGATAGTCAGAACCAATGTTGCGATAAGTAGTTGCATTCAATTTAACAGGAGATACCGGTTTCCCAGCAGCGCTAAGCTCATCAGATAACGACTTAGCCTTGTGCAAATATTCAGAGATTGACAAGTCGTTCTTCTTTAGCTCTTGTAATTCAATGTAGAGTTGCAGTTGACGATTTTGTGAGACTGAACCAAAGGAGTAAGCCAATGCAGTCCAAACTTCATGGGAAGTAGAGAGGCCAGTAATATATATGGAAAGATTTCTTCGGTAAGGGATGATTTAACTGTCCATTTGAATTATAGGAAACATGTTTAGATTTTATATAAAAAAAGCTTAAAATTGACTTACACACGAGATGTATCATTATTAAGCATGTTTTTGACTTACACACGAGATGTATCATGCATTGTACGAGCATGTGCGTGTCCTACTGTAACTCCATGCCACCATCCAATCTTTAAACATTGAGATCCAGTTGATTTGTCTCTTACCAATTGTGATGCGAATAGGCTCGCCCCTGAGTGCGTTCGAGCTGCTCTAACAACAAGGCCCTTCCCCATTTGATGTGAAAAAAAGATAAAGTCGAAAGAGAACTGCTCATTTGCTCTCATCATGGTATGGGCTAAACTACGCCAACTAAAAATTTAGTGGAGAATTACTTAAAAATTTTCCCTAGTAATGACATACCAGGAAACTATGACTACAACATTGATCGAAGATCATCAACACTCAGAACAATTGGTGGCCATTAGGTGGGAGGCATTCTTCTCGTGAACGTGCGTCCATAATCACGTGGTGGCAAGGTGTTCCGATTAAAAGTAAGATACTTTTGGTGCCCATTACGAGCATAAATGGTTATGGTGCATCCAACACTGGTTATATCAGCTAGATTAACATATAATGGAAGGTTAGTGCCTCAATTAGTATGTGTGGAACCTTTTTTGCAGTGACGTTTCTCGCTTAATGGGTGCTTATCTACTAAGTAATCCAAAATGGAATCGATTCACATGTAGAAACTTTACCAATAACTCAAAGAAGATTAAGCAATAGCTGTGGCCATACAGATGCAAAACAATTTATTTTTAAATGTCAAATTCATTTCTTCTTTTCGTGAGTTATCAAAAATGGTTATTGTATTGTTGATTCTGATAGTATCTATGAATTGTCAATCTTTGCACGATGTTATATATTTCTACATATTCATTGTTAAAAGACATATGTATTGGTAAAATAGACGCTCTCTAACATTTAAACTGAAAGCGTTCAACATGTTACTTAGAAAATAATCCAAAGTTAAGGTGACTAGAATTAAGGAGCGAAGGAAGTGTGTTGATTGACACTTCATCCGTTTGACAAGAACTAGAATTAATGGTGCGTCCATCATAGGTATACCAACTACGTTAACATATAAAAATGGAAGGTCAGTGCCTCTGTAGAGTGTGGTACCTTTTTTTTGCTGACGCTTATCGCTAAATTGGGTGCTTATCTACAAAGTAATCCAAAATGGAATAGGATTCACATGCAGAAACTTTTAGCAAGAACCACAAGAACGATTATTAAGCAATAAATATTGGGCTACAAATGCAAAGCAATTTTATTTTTAAATAGTCAAATTTATTCCTACTTTTTGTGAGTTGTCAAAAAATGGTTATGGTTTTGTTGATTCTAATAGAGTCTACGAATTGTCTATCTTTACACGATATTATATGTCTTTATGTATTCATTCATTGTTAAAAGACATGTATTGCCGTTAATGTACTTTATAGCAACAGAATGACAGCGTCATCTTTTTTTAGTTGGGGACGTACTTTTAAGTTCAAAAGTTCCGCGTGAAGATTTTCTGAAACTTTTTCAGCACTCAATTTATATTTTGAGACTGCTACGAGGGTGTTGTTGTAGTAAACGACTGCTAGAGAAGTTGTAGTCCTCTTAGATTATTTAATAAATTCTTGGATGGTATGCTAGTACTAAATTTATATTTTGAGAATTTTCGGAGCTTAGATCTCCACTGGATTTAAAATGATCAATGTTAGTTGTTAAATAAAGAATATCATTCAAGATTCATTTGAGAAATTATAAGTGTGATTTCAGAAATATTATTAAGGAGATAGTTTTAGATTACTTGGTTATAGATTCTTGTGTACAAGTTGTAGTGAGGCCTTGCGAAGCCCTGAGTGGATGTTTGGATGGGCCTGTTGTCGATCATAGTTTTAGTTTTTAGGCTCACTTGTGGCTTCGAGATGTGACATACTATCTTCTTAAAACATGAGAATTGGATGGTTGATCAGAGGGCAGAAAAGTACAAAGGAGAACTGGCAGGTTTGGGGTGGGCAGTGATGGTGGCCAGCAATTGGGTTGTCTTGTTTGGCTAATCTATTGGGAGAGAGAGAATGACGGGAAAGGAGGAAAAGACAGAACCTATGGACTTCACTAAAATGACGTAGTTTTGGTCTCTAGCCTTAGGCAACCTGTCTAAAGCTTACATTATATTCGCTTTCCCCTATATATATATATATATATATATATATATATATATATATATATATATATATATATATATATATAAACACGTTTATATGCATTTTTGTGTGTGTGTCGATATATATAAATACATACACACACACACACATACATTCGTCTATATATATTTATTTATATTTTCCTATTGCCTTTTGTCCTCATAATTGCACACACATAGCATAGTTAGGAGAAAGGGAAGAAGAATGCAGAAGATTGTTTGTGAGACAAGTAAGACGATAGGCTCAAAACAAACAAAACTTTGTAAAAAATTCATGATACAACTAGACCGGCCGGTTAGTCAGAGAAGACTTTTCAGGCCATGTTTTACGGCCGGTTGGTATGAGAATGAATCTGTGCAAAAAAAATTTCTGTCGAATAAAGATATCCGGTTATCCGGAAAAGACTTTTTTTGCCAAAAGATTTTAGGGTCAAACAGACCGATTAATCAGAAAGGTCCTTTACTTCTAGAAAATTTTTCTTATATGGCAAAATAAGTTTTATCAAAGTGTCACCTAGGGCTAGGCGCAGCCCTTTCAAAAAGGCGCATGCCTTATGGACCTAGGCGCTAGGTGCAAGGCACAAGGCGCAAGGCGGTGGTGGAGGCGCAAAAAAAGTCCAAAAAATCCTAACTTTTGATTTTGCATCGCGGCATAATCTCAACCGTTCATTATTTTTTATTCTTTGTTTTATATAATAAATCAATATGCAAACCACAAAAAAGAACTTAAAATCTCAAATCCCTAATGAATCGATTCTCTTGTTATTGTTTTATTGTATCAGCATCCCGCCGTAATTATTACTATCTTTTTAAAGTAAATCTGCTCCTTCACTTCTCCTTATAGATGACGAAAATCAAATTGAGGTGGAATCTCTACCAGACTTGGAACCTATAATTCTCTGTTGAGGACAATATTGTTGCCTTAGCCTTCACTGATGATGAGGATGACGTTATCATATTCACTTAAGATTAACTACTTCTTATTAGATTGAAAACTTTTTCGAATGTTGAAAATTTTGTCAATTGCCATATTTTGAAACTTTTTTAGGTGATTTTATTGGTTTAATGTAATAATATCTATTTATTTTTATTTTTTAGGCTCACTTTGAAAAGGCATGTGTCTGAGCCTTGGGCCTTGCGCCTAGGCTTCAGGACCCTTTGTACCTTAGTTGCACTTGGGCCTTCAATAACTATAGGCAAAATCAACCGGTTGTACAAAAGTTGTCTTTTTTCTTTGAATGAATAGTTGTTCTAAATCCTAGACAGTGTAGGGTTTGTCTTCTCGTAGTCTTAAGGTCGAACCCTAAATGCTAACTCCAAAAGTTCAAACTTTCACAACACCTAAATCACAATAGGCAAAAACAGAGAGGGTCAGTACCTTTTGAGATTCAATTTCGATCCTTCACCAGTTCTTTCAATATGAGACTATGGCTAAGAACCCACATTTGTATGAGGATAAGGTGTGAGCTTTGTCATACCAGAAGATCCACGAAAGGAGAAAGGATAAGATGAAAAACATCCTACATGAGACTTTGTTTCCAAAGTTTGAAAGAATATTTTTCACATAAAGTTTGTCTTTGAATTTTGGATGTCTTCATCACTTATCGGTTGATCGATCATGCATTAGCTCTTCATATTATATATTGATTGTTTTGTAGGATGCATATTTGCAATTTTGTTGTCTAAGAATGCTTCCGATCAATCATCAGGCTCCTCGGGTACGAGTGACGAGGCATTGAAGCTGTCTTACAAGAAACATGGGGTAGTGGATCCAAAGAAAGAACGTGTACACTGCACCAACTGGCCTTCATGTGCGGTGATAGGATCATCCTCTACTGAGCACACACAAAGAGCGACCAGCAAAAAGAGTTTGATGCGGATAACAATGCCCACATTGCAGATGTTGTGACCAGATTCATGCGTGTCTGCTCGTCACGTACAAATATCTTCACATTTATCAAGTAAACCTTTACTTGGTTAAGTGTTATTTTACAATTATTAACAAGTGTCATATTACGTTCTTGTAACGTAGGAAAATACTTCCCAACCCCATATCAATAAAGCAACTAGTGAAGAAAGGGATGAAGACGAACATGATGCCGCTTTTGATGTTGACCGAGCCTGGCGTGTTTTTTCTCCTCCCCTTCTGGATATTTTAGTCCCCTCCCCTCTTAGATATTTCAGTCCCCTCCCTTCTCAGTTCCTTTTCATGACTCCGAACTTGTTATTGATTCATCCCTCAGTTGGGAAACAGATTGCTTATGTGGCATCGTATATATTTGTGTTAAAGAAGATGCATAGTCATTGAAATTTTTTTGGATAAATTGGTTGATTAGGGTAATTGTTGATGGATTGGTTGAGTGGTGTTGAATGTGGATGGATTTAAATGTCCGTCTGATTTGAATTACAGGAAACGTGTTTAGATTTTATATAAAAAAACTTAAAAACTAATTTTATCAATGGACTTTTAGAGACAAATAATCCGTCGCTAAAAGTACATTAATCAGATCTGCGATACCTTTTTAGCGACGGATAGCCCTTTTAGCTTTTTGCGACAAACCTTTAGTGGTGGACTGTCTGTCCCTTAAATCTAACCTAGGAACGACTTTTAGCCACAGACGTTCTGTCGCTAAAGGTCATTTAATTTTTTTTGTGAAAATACAAAATCTTGAAAATACCTTTAAAGATGAAAAGTTTGTCACTAAAAGTGACTAATTTTGTCGTTAAAAGTTTAATTTCTATTGATAGGTCACATTATTTCGGCGCGAATACATTAGCGACGGGATTTTTGCCAGGGACAGACATTCCGTGAACAAAAGTTTTTAGCTAAGGAAAAATGACTTTTTTTAGTGACGTTCCAAATCCGGTTACTGTTGAGAGTGGCTTTATTGTTGCAATATGTCAAAGCCACCCACCCGCACATCCACGTCTCCCACAACTAAAGGTTCAACCTTCTAGGGGAGATTACACGTCTATCAAGTGGGGCTTATTCCATCATTAAGCATGTTTTTGACTTGGACACAAGATGTATGATGCATTGTACGAGCTTGTGCATGTCCTACTGTAACTTCATGCCACCATCCAATCTTCAAACATTGAGGTCCAGTTGATTTGTTTCTTAGAACATGTGTTCTCTTATCAATTGTGATGCGAATAGGCTCGTCCCTGAGTGCTAATGGAAAAAAAAATGATAAAGTTGAAAGAGAACTGCTCATTTGCTCTCATCATGGCATGGGCTAAACTACGCCAACAAAAAATTTAGTGGAGAATTAGTTAAAAATTTCCCTAATAATGACTTACCAGGAAACTATGACTAAAACATTGATCGAAGACCATCAACACTCAGAACAATTGGTGGCCATTAGGTGGGAGGCATTCCTCTCGTGAACGTGCGTCCATATTCACATGGTGGCAAGGTGCTCCGATAAAAAAATACTTACTTTTGGTGCCCATTACGAGCATAAATGGTTATGGAGCATCCAACATGGGTTATATCAACTGCATTAACATATAATGGAAGGTTAGTGCCTCAATTAGTATAGTGTGGAACCTTTTTTGCAGTGACGTTTGTCGCTTAATGAGATGAGCACGGCTGGTTCACGAGATGAGCACGGCTGGAGTTAGCCATGTTGGTTTCCTTAAGCAAGTCTTCAATATACTTTTCATGGGTGAGAAGAATACCATATGAAAGTTTTTTGACTTGTATCCCCAAAAAAATAGTGAAGAGGTCCAAGATCACGGACCGGAAAAGTCAATTTAACTTGATGAAGAAACCACTCCATGTTCGCATGATCAGAACAGATAAGGACTATGTTATCGACATAGACTAAGATATAAAATTGAATACGGCCCTTGTGAAGAATGAATAAAGAACTATCAGCCTTGGAGGATGGAATAAAACCCAATCGAACATGGAAATCAGAGAAACGATGAAACCAAGCCCGTGTGACTTGTTTTAAGCCATAAAGAGAACGTTGAAGCTTACAAACATGATTGGGAAAATCCTTGTGAACATAACCCATTGGCTACTCCATATAAATTTTAACTGCCAAATAGCCATGCAAAAAAGCATTGGATATATCAATCTGACGAATAGGCTAATTCTGAACAGTGGCCAATGTAAGAACAGTGCGAATGGTGTGAATTTTACGACGGGAGAGAAAGTCTCCTAATAATCAACACCTGATTGTTGAGCATACCCTTTTGCCACCAAACGGGCCTTGTAGCGATCAATCGTACCATCTAAAAAAAATTTTATACGAAGACCTATTTATTCCCAATAATATTTTTGTGTGAAGGGCGAGGAACTAACTGCCATGTGTGATTTTGAAGGAGTGCATTTAATTCATGTTGCATAGCATCACGCAACTCTTGACATTTTTTAGCTTGAGTTACGGATTTGGGTTCTACGTAGAGAAAGTTGGGGCTGGTTTCGGCAAGGTTGGCTTGTCTTTTGTTCACGGTTGAGGGTCTTAAAGTCATGGTGGTGTGCGGGGTGGATAGATGGGATCATCAGCTTTGGAAGAGGTTGAAAAGTTGGTGGGGTCAACAACTAAATTTAAGCCTTGCATTTAAGAAGATAAAGTGGTTGTCGTTAGGATAAAATAGGAGAATGAGATGAAGTAGATTGGGGTGTTGTGGTAGAAAGTGTTTTAGTGAGGTTAGGAGTGGAGGTGGAAGAAGGAGTTTTGGAGGTAGTAGGGGATGAGGCGGACGAATGAGAAGGAGGAGCTAGGGATAGATAAATAATAGGAGAAGGAGACAAACCTGATATTGATGGACTATCCAAGTGAGGAACGGAATGAGAGAAGCTCAACCAAGGGGTAGAAATAGCAGCTGAGGGGGGTGATTGGGTGGGCGGCATCATAGGAAAATTCATGCATGTTCATGAAATCGGGCATGCCTAGCTAAATAAATTCGACAATTGGATTTATCAAAACATCAATATGTAGAATGGGTGAGACTATGGCCAAGATAAATCCATTTTTGAGTACGGCATTAAAATTTTTGGGAGTTGTAAGGTCGCAACCATGGAAAAATGGCACATCGAAAAGGTTTGAAAGCTAAATAATGTGGGGGCTTTTAAAAAAGTAATTGATAAGGCGATTGATTTTTGATGACATTACTGGGTAGAACATTGATAATCATGGCACTTTGTTCCAAAGAATAGTTCAAAAATTAAGGGCAAATGTGCATGAGCAAGAAGCGTTAAAGTGATGTCTACAAGATGTCAAATTTTTCGTTCGGCAACACCATTTTGCTCATGGGTATAAGGACATGTAATGCGATGGGTAATGCCTTTGAGTTGGAAATAGTGGCGCAATTTTTGAAACTCCACTCCCCAATCGGAATGAAAAGCTTTTATATGAGTGCCAAATTGCCTTTCAATTAAATTTTCAAAATTCAAGTAAACCGAGTAAACATCACTCTTATTCTTGGAGCATTGCGACTGCGACAAGTGAGAGCAATATGGTTAGTCAAACCACAAATTTGGCAAGGACCCAATTGCACCGCCCATAGTTGTTGTTGGGCTGGTTATTAGGTTGTGAGTTGGTGGGAGGCTTAAAAGTGGAAGAGGATGGTGGTGTAGGAAGAGGGGGCGGTGAGCCACTGAGATCGATGTTTGCCGTGGGAGTCAAGGAATACTTGAGCAGAATTTCATGAGCTACCAACTGACCGTGCAGCTCATAAAAGGAGACTGGTTCTTGGCGAAGATTGAGAGCTATAATTATGCTATGATAGTCAGAACCAATGTTGCGATAAGTAGTTGCATTCAATTTAAAGGGAGATACAGGTTTCTCAGCAGCGCTAAGCTCATCAGATAATGACTTAGCCTTGTGCAAATATTCAGAGATTGACAAGTCGTTCTTCTTTAGCTCTTGTAATTCAATGTAGAGTTGCAGTTGACGATTTTGTGAGACTGAACCAAAGGAGTAAGCCAATGCAGTCAAAACTTCATGGGAAGTAGAGAGGCCAGTAATATATATGGAAAGATTTCTTCGGTAAGGGATGATTTAACTGTCCATTTGAATTATAGGAAACATGTTTAGATTTTATATAAAAAAAAGCTTAAAATTGACTTCCACACGAGATGTATCATTATTAAGCATGTTTTTGACTTACACACGAGATGTATCATGCATTGTACGAGCATGTGCGTGTCCTACTGTAACTCCATGCCACCATCCAATCTTTAAACATTGAGATCCAGTTGATTTGTCTCTTACCAATTGTGATGCGAATAGGCTCGCCCCTGAGTGCGTTCGAGCTGCTCTAACAACAAGGCCCTTCCCCATTTGATGTGAAAAAAAGATAAAGTCGAAAGAGAACTGCTCATTTGCTCTCATCATGGTATGGGCTAAACTACGCCAACTAAAAATTTAGTGGAGAATTACTTAAAAATTTTCCCTAGTAATGACATACCAGGAAACTATGACTACAACATTGATCGAAGATCATCAACACTCAGAACAATTGGTGGCCATTAGGTGGGAGGCATTCTTCTCGTGAACGTGCGTCCATAATCACGTGGTGGCAAGGTGTTCCGATTAAAAGTAAGATACTTTTGGTGCCCATTACGAGCATAAATGGTTATGGTGCATCCAACACTGGTTATATCAGCTAGATTAACATATAATGGAAGGTTAGTGCCTCAATTAGTATGTGTGGAACCTTTTTTGCAGTGACGTTTCTCGCTTAATGGGTGCTTATCTACTAAGTAATCCAAAATGGAATCGATTCACATGTAGAAACTTTACCAATAACTCAAAGAAGATTAAGCAATAGCTGTGGCCATACAGATGCAAAACAATTTATTTTTAAATGTCAAATTCATTTCTTCTTTTCGTGAGTTATCAAAAATGGTTATTGTATTGTTGATTCTGATAGTATCTATGAATTGTCAATCTTTGCACGATGTTATATATTTCTACATATTCATTGTTAAAAGACATATGTATTGGTAAAATAGACGCTCTCTAACATTTAAACTGAAAGCGTTCAACATGTTACTTAGAAAATAATCCAAAGTTAAGGTGACTAGAATTAAGGAGCGAAGGAAGTGTGTTGATTGACACTTCATCCGTTTGACAAGAACTAGAATTAATGGTGCGTCCAACATAGGTATACCAACTACGTTAACATATAAAAATGGAAGGTCAGTGCCTCTGTAGAGTGTGGTACCTTTTTTTTTGGTGACGCTTGTCGCTAAATGGGGTGCTTATCTACAAAGTAATCCAAAATGGAATAGGATTCACATGCAGAAACTTTTAGCAAGAACCACAAGAACGATTATTAAGCAATAAATGTTGGGCTACAAATGCAAAGCAATTTTATTTTTAAATAGTCAAATTTATTCCTACTTTTTGTGAGTTGTCAAAAAATGGTTATGGTTTTGTTGATTCTAATAGAGTCTACGAATTTTCTATCTTTACACGATATTATATGTCTTTATGTATTCATTCATTGTTAAAAGACATGTATTGCCGTTAATGTACTTTATAGCAACAAAATGACAGCGTCATCTTTTTTTTAGTTGGGGACGTACTTTTTAGTTCAAAAGTTCCTCGTGAAGATTTTCTGAAACTTTTTCAGCACTCAAAGTGAGGTTATGACATTGTCTTTACCCAAACTTCTTCTTACTAGGAAAGGAAATGAAACAAAATCTACTTTGTTCGCCGAGCGCATAAAACACTTCTTAAGTCGTTTTAATCTTTTCTTTCTATCATAGCATCATGTCATATACTCCCTTCGTCCTAAATTATTTTATAATTTTTTTACTTGCACGCTTATTTAGGATATGAGTCATATTTTATGACATTTTCATTCTATTCAGAGATAGATAAAGAGAAAGAGGGAGAGGGGGGGAGGGAGAGAGAGAGATAGAGATAGAGATTTAGATTTAAAAAACACTTACATCATCTTTTTTAATTTAAAAAATGATTAATTTTTTTGGAACAGTATAAAAAGAAAATAGGATCAATTTTTTAGGAGGGATGGAGTAATCGTTTTCTCATTTTATAAACCTTTCTAGGTTTATTACAACTTACCACCCTGAAAATGACCAACTAATCTCATTTGCCCCTAATTTTAGTTAGTAGTGCTACCCTTACTAGATATTTATCATAGATTTTGACTTTTATAATAAGTAAAACATTCATCATGCATCTTAATAAATAATAACTCTAAATCCCGTATTTAAGGGAATCCCACCAAAGTATGCCACATCAATAGCCAGTTATTTTTAACAATCATAGGTTATGATAAGTTCAAAGTTTGTTATAAAAAAAATTACAAACGATGCTCCGCAAAGGTCACTTATTGACTACTTTAGTAAAGAGTTCAGCTCAAATAGAGAAGTTTAAGTCTCAATTAGTAGTTTAAATATGTTGATGACAATAACAGCTTTTTGTTTTTAATCAAATTTCACTGGGATTTTCCACAAGCCCTTTAAAATGACAGGTTTCTTCACTACAAGAAAAATAACCATTAGCGACGGAATTTTTCCGTCGCTAAACGTGAAAATTCAGTCGGTAAAGCCTTAAGTGACGGAAATTCCGTCACTCCAACATTTTTTTGCATGAGTACCTAAACTGCAGATAGGAAATAACCCAGCAAGATAAATGAAAAATCAGTTGTGTGGAAGTCCTATGCTACAAATCAAAACCAGAAAGGGCTGATTGTCACTGCTGCAGCCCCCCCCCCCCCCCCGCCGCCAAACACACATCACCTCCACTACTACAGCAGTCCCATGCACACCCACACCACTCCCTGCCTTGCACTCACATCCACACCACGCACACACACACAGCAGGTTGGCACACACACACACACACCCCGCACAACCCCTCCCCCTAGCAGTCACCATGGTTGTTCCCTCCTCCCTTCATCCCCATGCACACACAGCTTTATATTTCTTTATTTTTTAAAAATAAATAAAGAAATATAAATATATTTTTATGCATTTTTAAAAAAATTACCATTAGCGACAGAAATTCCGTCGCCAAATTTTGTGCAGGACAAATTGTCCGTCGCTAATTCCGTCGCAAAAACTATAATTAGGAGCTAAATGATTTTTTCCATCGCTAATTCCATCGCAAAAACCATATTTTGGAGCTGAATCTATTTTTTCGTCGTTCATTTTGTCGCAAAAATGCATATTTAAGAAAATTTCCGTCACTAATTCCGTCACAAAAACAATATTTAGGTGCTAAATGATTTTTTCCGTCACCAATTCCCGCGCAAATATCATATTTAGGAGCTAAATTTTTGAATACCACTAAAAGTTAACAATTGAGTTAACAAATATTCAGCATTTGTTGAATACTACTAAAAGTTAATAATTGAGTTAATGCATCTAAATCAACCACTTGCTTGGTTACCAAAATGCACAAATATTCCAACAAATGTAACGTCAAATCTTGTCACATAAGGCATCATCCACCAAGCTCGTCGAATGTATCATCATTGTCATCCTCAGTAGCATCAGTCGCGGTAACTTCGCTCTGTAACAAAGCAATTAAAGACATGTTAAAGGATGTATCAATGTACTTGCATAACCGGGCCTAACCAACCATGAATCCAACCTAAAATATGTGAGTCAAACAATGATGGAACTACAACAAATATTTGACAATATCCAACATCCAACATGGTAGCTACAGCAGTCCCATGCACATCCACACCACCCCCCTGCTGTGCACTCACATCCACACCACGCACACACACGCAGGTTTGCCCACACACACACATACCCTGCACACCCCCTACCCCTAGCAGTCACCATGGCTACTCCCTCCTCCCTTCATCCCCATGCAAACAGCATTTTTTTGCATGAGTACCTAAACTGCAAATAGGAAATAACCCAGCAAGATAAATGAAAAATCAGTTGTGTGGAAGTCCTATGCTACAAATCAAAACCAGAAAGGGCTGATTGTCACTGCTGCAGCCCCCTGCCAAACACACATCACCTCCACTGCTACAGCAGTCCCATGCACACCCACACCACTCCCTGCCTTACACTCACATCCAGACCATGCAAACACACACAGCAGGTTGGCACACACACCCCGCACACCCCCTCCCCCTAGCAGTCACCATGGCTGTTCCCTCCTCCCTTCATCCCCATGCACACACAGCTTTACATAGTTGTGCACAAACCACCCCTCCCCCCACCTGAACCCCCAAAACCCTCTTCAAGAACACCCCAAAAAGAAACTGTCAAGCATCCAAGCACATATATAATTCAACAGGGTGATGAACAGCTAAATGCCCATTACTGGGGAAGTCAAATATTCAACAGGGTGAAAGAACACCTAGCTTTAGTGCTCATAGCACCATTGATGCAAGTAGCTGGTACAAAGTTGGTAGAAAATCCAAATATGTTTTTCATGCTTGAAAATATGAATTACCTGTATGCATGAGTTTATGTGAACCTCTAAAACTTTAAGAGGATATAAAATATGAATTACCTGTAGGAGTTCTTTCTCTTTCATCCGGTTTTCTACCTCAATCTCTACCATCTTAGCAATTTCAGTCTCTTTCATCTTTTGCACCTCAAGCTGCACAATCTTAGCAATTTTGTCTTTCCAATTCTCAGAGGCCGGAGATTGATCTAGTGAAATACGCATTGATGCCCTGGCATCTCGTGCAGTTTCGCGAGTACCACGTATGCATCCTTTCTTGTCACGAACTCCAGGTGTTTCTCGCCATAATTCTGCTGCATCATAATCTACCAAGGAAGAGTTGGGTTCTTGGGAACTAATTTCATCAAATCTCACAGAATATGCATCCTATAACGTATACAAAATGCAAATCGAGTTAGAGATTCGTTAGACTAGATAGATGAAAAAATCAGCAGCGAAAAACAAACTTACGCGGATAGCCTTTGCCTTCTTTGAGACATATGGACGGTCTTGGTCCTCCAATGGCTGACCATTAGGATCACGTTTAAGTTTATGTGTCAGTTTGTACACCTCTAGCTTCAGCCTTGCTTCGCTAATTTCTGACATCTTCTCCTTGAATTCAACTCCAATAATAGCATGCGGCACAGAACCACCGGTGTGAGATGGCTCATCATTTGCAGATCAATTTGTCTTTGCACACCTGGATTTTTCTTGCCATTTAGTGGTTGCCCATACATCCACCATCTTTTGCCAAACATCATTACAGATCCAATCAGGGGGGTGATTCCTCCATAAGTGTGGATGTGCATCTTCTCCTACCTTGCTTATTGCAAATTTTCTCTCTCCTTCCATCCACTTTGCATAATTGGTAGAAATATGATGGAAAAAAGCAATCTTTCCCATTGCTTCCTGCTAGGAGACTCAAAGTCAAAGTACCCCTGCCACGTTAAAGTAAAAAAAATTAGTTGATCAATATGCAGTAAATTGGAATTTTGGATTTATGGCTAACTCAAGCTAAGGGGAGAAGAAAACCAAGAAAAGTACTCAAAGAAGTTAGCATTATTTGCTTATGCTATATAATCAGTGGGGGCGAGTTTCTAATCAAGATTGCTGGGCTCTCCCCTGGGACAGCAGAAGAATAGGCTACAATTAGATTGATGAAAAACATAAGAGATAAGAGGAACCTACAAAAAACTAGCTGAACTAGAGAAAAAATTCTGACAAGCCAAGAAAATGTTATGCATTTGGTAATATCTAAGTAGATAAGTAGACACAAGAGAAAAGGTTTTAGACCAGTTGAAGCCAAAGAAATGATGCTCACAAATGATTGAAACAGTAAAATCAGGCCATTCTTAGACTTATGGCCAAAATTATGGTTGCAGCTTTTGGTATGCATCTTGCTCTATCTGTGACACCCCTTCATTGTGTAAGACTTAAGACAAAAATTCAAAGGATTAAAAGGAAGTAAATAAACATCGTTATAGTTTTTAATCAATCATCGTATACTTGACAGGAGCATGTACATAACTAGTATCAAGAAACATGTTTGTGGTAAAGAGAATATGAAGATGTATATTTACCCGCAGCTGCTGCCACACTTGTAGTCAGAGCCACAGTTGCAGTTTCCTCCACAGTTCGACATCTTCTTCGAATGAGAAAGTAAGAGAATGATTGCCAAGAGGTGATATTATAGCTATGCAATCCAAGGTACCAAAAAAATGCACCAGACTTTTATTCAAGTTGACATGGCATAGCCAGCGTTACACGTCACAAAGATCGATCAACTCTATGATACTTGGTTTGCTTTATTTTAATTTCTACTTTGTGGAACATCCTGGCACGTTTTGTTTTCGTGCGTATATGATAGCAATACCCATTTGAAGACAAACAATTCGAGTCATAAACACTCAAAACTACCAGCATCTTTACACCTCTTCATTGTGTTTGAGTCAATTTCGATGCTGCAGTCCGTGACAATAGGACGATTCAAGCAGCGACTATATGTGACAACGAGGGAAAACTAATTGCTGCCCAAACACTAGAGAGTGCCAAACACAAGGTGCATCAAATATTCAACAACAGAAATGTTTTTTTTGAAAAAAAAACTAGGCACTGAATTAGCACAATGCAGGACAAGTAATCTGAATATGGAAATGGAGACAGAGAGCCCACTGCAGCACAATGCAGGACAAGTAATTTGGATTTAATGCGTAAACAGACTCTGAAAACATGCAAAAGGAGATTAAGATCGAGACAAGAACGAAGATTCAGGTTTTTGCTTCAAACTGGATGCATTTTTTGCCTAGTTACTAATGAAATTTAATGCATAAGCAGGCTCTCAAAACATGAAGTTTAAAGCATAAGCTTACCAAAAATTTTGCAGATCCTTTCTTGCCTTTAAATGATCTTTAGATTTACCCTTTACATTCATCACGGTGTTGAATATATTGTCAAAGACGTTTTTCTCAATGTGCATGACATCTAAAGTATGGCGAACTAGGAGTGTCTTCCAATAAGGTAATTCCCAAAAGATACTTCGTTTCCTCCAATTATGTGTCTTTCCGAAGCCAGGAATCTTTTGATTAGCAAAACCTTTACCAAAAGGTATAACATCAAGCTTATTCATGTCCTCCCACACTTCATCGCCAGACAAACGATCTTGCTTTATCATACCGTGCTCAACTGTTTTGTCAAACTTGTCCTTCTGTTTTCGAAAGGAATGATTCTCTGGCAACATTTTTCTATGACACCCAAAAAATGAGACCTTACTTCCAGATTTCAATGTGAAACCCTGGTTCATGTCCATACAACAAGGGCATGCTAACTTGCCATGTGTGCTCCACCCTGCAAATATTCCGTATGCAAGAAAGTCATTGACAGTCCACATCACTGCAGCCCGCATTTGGAAATTCTGTTTTTGAGAGACATCGAAAGTGAAAACTCCAGTATCCCAAAGCATTTTGAGCTCGTCAATCAATGGCCTTAAATAAACATCTATGTCCCTCCCAGGGCTCTTCGGACCCAAAATAAGAAGTGACAGAAACATATAAGGTTGTTTCATGCACATGTTGGGAGGGAGATTATAGGGGACAACAATTACGGGCCATGTGGAGTAGGGGGTGCTGGAGTGACCAAATGGATTGAAACCATCAGTCGCTAACCCTAATCTAATATTCCGAACTTCTTGGGCAAACTCTGGGTGTTTCAGATCAAAGTCCTTCCATGCCTCTCCGTCAGAGGGGTGTCTCATCACACCGACTTCTTTGGGACGAGTGTTATAGTATGTCATATGTTCAGCTGTCTTTGTTGAATAATACAGTCTCTGAAGCCTCGGTGTTATCGAAAAGTATCTCAATGTCTTCCAAGCCACGTTCTTCTTACTCCCCTTTCTTGATTTGTACCTCGAATGATCACAAATCGGACACTTCAACTTATCCTTATTTTCCTTCTAAAATAACACACAGTCATTGTTACATGCATCTATCTTTTCATAACCCAACCCGAGTTTCATCACCATTTTCTTTGTATCATAGTACGAACCTGGCAACTTCTCACTATCTGGTAGTAGCTCTTTAATAAGCGTTAAAAAACCATCAAATCCTCTATCACTTATCCCATTCTCTGACTGCAACTGTAACAGCCGTGTCACGGCAGACAACCTGGTGTGCTTCTTTGCACCATCCCATAATGGCTCGTCGACGTCCCTTAACAACTCATAAAACTTCTGAGCTTTCAAGTTAGGCTCTTCTACAAGATCAATTTCAGGATCGTCATGGTTGTCATCTATGTCAAACTCTACACGCCCAGCGTCTATTACTATATTTCGATATTGTGAAGCATTATCTTGCCCAAACCCGGAGGATGAAAAATCAATTGATTCCCCGTGTTGAGTCCATGTTGTGTAGTTAAGCATAAAACCTTTGCAAAAAAGATGCAATTTTACCTCATCACCCTCTCCCCAATACAATAAGTTACAATCCCTACACGGGCACTTTATCCTTTGATTATCTACAAATGCTTCGTTCTTAAAGGCAAATTCAAGAAATACTCTCACTCCTTCTCGAAACTCATCACTTAGCCCCCTACGATCATCCAATCTTTTCTCCATCCAACTACGATCAACTGACATCCTTAAAACTCCCGGGGTTGGTCCTAGAGTGCAAAAGAAAGATTAGAAAAGATACACAACGCAAAGCATTTTTCCCAAGGCAAAGTTCAAGCCACGAAGAGCATATGCCCAATCAGAGTGCAAGTGGCATCAAAAGTTCTCAGCAGTTTGTGCAGAAGATCAATTTTCACTAAAGAAATAGCGGGAAACCAGTCTTCCAATCAGAATAACCGCATAACCTTGAACGTGCATACAAAGTTGTCTTACGTAATCATACTCATTTAACTAAACTCACTAGAAACAGACCCAAATACTGAAATTCTTTTAATGCAGCTACAGCAGGGACACTAATGTGCAAAACTCATATCAGTTTAAAAGTAAAGGTTCGAAGGTTGCTTTGAGGTTACATGAAGCTCTTTCACTTAACTGGTTTTATTTCCATTAAAACTGGCAGAAATTTTAGTTAAAAAATGTGTTCAGTCAAGTCAACTTTCATCAAAATATGTGTGGAACACGCAGTGCCAAATGGCTAGTCTCAGCACTCTCGCAGTTTCCTAACTACGTGAATTCATAATAACACAAGCTATCAATCTATTTAACATATTGCAATGCACTACGTGGAACCAGTGAAACAATTTGTGAATGCGAGATTTCAGAGGAGGAAGAAACAGAAAGGGGACATGAGTGTGCTCTTTTGGTGACCATCAGAAGTATAACTTCTTAAATTGTTACCTAGAAATACCCAGAAGTATAACTTCTTAAATTGTTACAGCACAAGCTCTCAATCTATTTCTCAATGTATTCACCAACAATAAATTAACTACTACATTGCAATCACGTTTTATGACATCAGTGTCCTAATCAAATACAATTGCAGAGAGAGGAATTAAAACTAGAGAAAGAGTTGAGACGTGAAAGTGAGAGGAAGAGGAAAAAATTACCTGGCAAGGAGATAAGATTCAGAGGAAGATCGGAAGATTGAAGACCCAAACAATTGAAAGAAGAACCCCAATTTGATTATACCAAAAATCAAAGCCCTAGTTAGTGAGAAGAAGACGGTTCAGCCTTACAGAAATTCTATCAGTGAGTAAGAGGGCATCGCACAAACCTTCTGAATGGGAGGGATGGTGGTGCGACGGGTTGCCTCCACAACGGCGACGGGGGCGGGAGGGATGGTGGCGCGACGGGCGCGAAGGTTACCGTTACAGCTTCTCTTTTGTTCTGTTCTATTCTTTTGGCCGAAACAGTTTATGTTTTTTCTTGGGTTTTTATGTATATTCTTCTATTTTTAAATAATTAGTTAAAGCATATTTTTTGTTATAAAAAATTAAAATAACTAAATTAGCGATGGAAATACTTCCGTCGATGCACTCCATCACTAAATTCCGTCGCTAAATTATTTGCGACGGAAAATTCCGTCGCCCATTTTTGCTTCCCTCACATTTTTTCCCTCCAACATTTTCGGAGGCAACATAGTGACGGAATCTATTCCATCACCCAATTCCGTCGGTATAGGTGACTTTTAGCGATGGAATGTAGTCCATCTCTAAATTCCGTCGCTAATAAGCATTTTTCTTGTAGTGCTTTAACGAAATATTTGTCTATTTACTACTAAGTGTACATACCTCTGAAGATCTTATAGAGCTGAAACGAAAACAAGTGAGGCTAAATTCACATCTATATTACTAAACTCGCACCTTTTTGTTACTAAAGAACATAACAAGTCGCTACTGCATGTTATAGTGATGAAAAAATTGTAAATTGCCAAAAAAAGAATCTGAACACGGCCTTAAGAAGGTTGAATGACATACTAAATAAATTGTCGTAAAACGTTTAAGGACTTCATATTGTTTGATTGAGGAGTACAAAGAGTAAATTTTAATTTATAATGTAAATTTAAATGGGACGTCTATTCTTCGGAATCATATTATCGTATTATATGTCTAACATTTTCCACAATTTAACATAAATACTCTACCCCCTTTTATCTCATTTTATGTTTTATATATACATATAAACATATAGATTTGTGTGTGTTTGGGTGGGTGGCTTGGCGGGTGTGTATGTGTTTGTGTGTGTTTAAATGTATAGTTTGTCTTTTATTTTATTATTTCTTATGTTTTATATCATTTTATTCTATTTTTGGTGGGGTTATAAAGATAAACTTCAACAAAGGAATTATTATTAGTATTACTATTTGGAGAAATTATTTCCACCATTTTATATTGCACTTCTCTAATTGATACTGAAAGACCAACACTTGTTACTAAAAGTGATAGAAAACTCACAAAAAGGTGAAAATAACATTAGTATCGTTACTACTCATTTTGTAATTACTCTTTGATGTACAAATGGGAGGTTCCTATGAGTTTTTTTAGCAGTTTTTGCTTGCGTGTGTAACACACGAGATCAATACTAGTATATATCACTACAAGAAAAAGATCCTTTAGCGACGGATTTTTAACGACGGAACGAAATCCATCGCTAAAAGTACTTTTATCGACGGACAAATTCGTCGATAAAAATCCGTCGCTAAAAGTGACTTTTACCTACCGATTTTGTCCGTCGGTAAAAATTATGTCGCTAAAACACCTTTACCAATAGAAAACGAAGGAGTTTTACCGACGGATTATTAGCGACGGAATTATCCGTCGCTAAATATGGTTTTCATATTTTTTACCACTTTCTAAAATTTTGTTTTATTTAAAAGGGTATTTAAATGGAAAAAAACTCTACCACTTCTTCTATCCACCCGCCGCACACCTTTCCCCTCCCCCCCCTCTCTCTCTCTCTCTCTCTCTCTCTCTCTCTCTCTCTCTCAATGCCCACCTCCGCCCGCACTTCTGCCGCACGCCTCCCACGCCGCCCACTTTCACCCCCGCCCCTGATGCCGCCCTTCCCCCTCCCCCACAACTTCTTTCACCTCTGCCGCCTACTTCCACGGATCTAGGGTTTTTATTTTGCTAGTGGTGATTTTAATCTCATAAATTGGTGGATATAGAGTTCTCTATGTTTGGTAGTGATAGATCTGAATGATGTTTATTGTGAGCTCCCATGTACTGCACTGCTATTATTTAGATCTAGGTTCCTTTAGTGAGTTTAGTTTTTGTGCAAAGAAATTATCTTTATTTTGTTTTTGCAAATATCCCTTGCATGTGGAAAGTTAATAATTTGTTTTGTTCTTTTCTTGTTTGGATTTTTCTAATGAAGGTCATGGTAAGCAGAGTGGCTGGCATATGTTTTCTGAAGAATCTGGTCATGGTTTCATGCTGGTTATCAAGGAATTTTGAGAACTATTGACAAATCAGGAAGGGATTTTATTTTTCATCTTCATCAAGCTTTTCAACGTCCTCTCAAAGGAGTACCATGGAAATTGCAAATTCAGGCTAGGATATATGATTTTTTCTATATTTTCACAAGCCACAAAAATTATGTTTTATTTTACTGTTTACCCGCTCCGACCACGATCATGAAGCCTTTGTTGCTTACATGTCTGATTAAATTTGCAGGATGATTTTCTTGGAGGTTAAAATTGTAGGATCTCTTGGTGCTGGACTAAGTCTTGGAAGTAACTGGTCTTTTCATTCATTCTGTTGCGACACTAGCCTGTGGTGTAACAGTGGTTGAAACAATTGTTGTAGGGTTGTCCTTTGTGTATTGTATGAGTAGCGATTATGTTAGGGGTAGGTACTTTGTGTATTTTATAGATATTTTGAAATCTCTGTAGTGTGCAATAATATTTCATGTTGGTGGTTATGCTTTATAGATCTTTAACAGGCTTTAAAAAAATCATTTTTCTACCTTCCAGAATTTTAGCAATTCTGTCGCTAAAAGTGATACAAACAAATCAGTGAGGTGTTTTAATGACGGAAAAAAATAGTGAGCTCTTTTAGCGACAAATTATCTGTTGTTAAAAGTTACAACTCTTAATGACGGACTTTTAGCAACGATTTTAGTAGTTAAAAGTATCTAGCGATGGACTTTTAGTCAACCAATCAAATGATTTTTAACAACGATCATAGTCACACTATGATTGTTAAAAGTCACACTATATACACTATGATTTTCAACCAATCAAATGATTTTTAATTTTCACTTTCTTTCACTTCAACGTCTCCCACTTGAAATCTAATCTCTCTCTCTCTCTCTCTCTCTCTCTCTCTCTCTCTCTTAATTTGAAACTTATCTCTCTCATTCAAATCTTGAAACTTTCTTATATTTTAGACAAGTTCAACTTTTTTTCATAATTTAACAAGCTTAATCTTGCTCTTATTATTTCATTGTAAGTCACACTCGCGTGCGCACGCACACACACACACGCACACACATATATAGACACACACATATCTCATATTTTATTTTCTCTTATCTTGCATAACTTTTTATACTCTTATTGATAAGTTTTATTAATACAACTCTCAACACACGAGTTATTATTATTCTTATCGGTAAAAAACTCATAAAAAGGTGGAAGCAACATTATCATTATTATAACTCATTTTACTTTTACTATTCAACATATAAGTACAACTTTTAGCATTTGTACTCCCGTGTGTAATGCACGCGGTCAATACTAACAGGGCCAATTAAACTTCTTACCCTTGACACAATAAGAGCTTTATCAGAACGTGAAGAATTAGGGCTAATTGTCAGAGCAGACTTGTTCCAATTAATGACCTGCCACAACCATTTATAGTATAAAGCGCAAACATTCTTAACCTCCGAAATGATGTGACTAATATCTTTTCGAAGTCTCAAAAAAAAATATAAGTCATCTGCATACATAAGGTGAGAAATTAAGGGAGAAGTTTTTCCCGCTTTGATACCTTCATTTTCCCCGCATGCTCCGAGGAAAGAAGAGTAAGAGATAAAACCTCAGAGCAAAGGATAAAAATGCAAGGTGATAAAGTATCACCTTGCCTAATACCACAAGACGGAGAAATTGAGAGGTAGGGACTCCATTGGCTAGTAACTAATAAGTAATAGAGGAGACACATTGAAGAATTAGATGAGCCCACGTTCAAGGAACCCATACTAGAAAGTACTGCCCGGATAAAGTCCCAAGTTAAACGGTCGAACCCTTTTGCACGTATCAAGTTTAAGACTCGCCAAAATAATGCCTCCTTTTTTTCTTCGACGAACACATTCTGTAAAATCTTGAGCAAACAAGATATTATCTGCAATACTTCTACCAGACACAAAGGTGTTCTGACTAGGTGAGATAAGATCTCATATGACCAATCACATCTGATTAACCAGAAGTTTAAAGATTATTTTATAGATCATATTTTACAAACTAATCAGATGAAAACCAGAAGCAATTGACAGAACAAGCACTTTTGGAACTAAGGAGATGAAGGAGCAATTAATTTCATGCCACATATGTCCCCAAGTTAAGGAAAGAAAGAACTATGCAAAACACCAAAAGACATAGAATATCCCCACATCTTTGATACAGAACTGCTGGAATACCATCAGGTCCAGGGGCTTTATATTGTCCCAACTGATATACCGCTCTCTTATCTCATCTGGAGTAAAAGGTTGTTGTAAATGGGAAAAATGAACAGTCGACAGAGTAACCAATGGTAACCCACTTAAATGAGAGAGCACGTCTTCTCAAGAAAACATAAAGTTATAAGTAGGCTGGAACTGCTGACTAAAGTAAGAAACGAGGTAATTTTAAATTTCTTCCACATCCACCAATTCACTACATGTATCATCAGCCAGAGAATGAATGTAATTACAACCACGGCGAATGATAGTAGACGTATCAAATTGTGTTACGATCACCGCCGTAATTTTTTATCTTTGAGCTCAGAAGACGTGTTCACATTCTAACAAAAAGTCCAGCCTACGATGATTATGAAAATCCTCCAACTAAATTAATTCTGAGTCTGAAACCTTAGCTTGAGGAAACAAAAGATAAGCCTTCAGCAACTTCATTTGAGCAAACAAATTGCCAAATCTACTAAAGCTCCAAGCATGTAAAACATCCATTATGGATTGAAAAGTACGCATAAGGTGAAAAAGAGGAGACCCAAGTTACGGTCTAGCACAAACATTCTGAAACAGAGGAAGGCACTGGGGATCAGATAACCACATAGCCTCAAAACAATGAGAGGAAGGAAAAGTGCGTACATGAGGCGAACTGTTACAAAGAAATGGAGCGCGATCAGAATGCTAAATATCTAAATTACTAGTCGTAGCAGAAGAAATTAGAATTATCCACAGCGGAGATGCCATCCCACCGTCAAATTTTTCTTACACAAAACCGTGCTCAGGAGAGCCTCTGAACCAGGTAAAATGAGGTCCAACCCAAATCATGTCTGGAAGACTAAAAATTTCCAGAAAGTCACGAAAACTTTGCACTCCAAGAATTACAAACGAATGAACTCTTATTTTTCACTCTAGAACCAAAACACAAACACAAAGGGTCCTTAATGCCTTCTAAGGAAGAAGCAACTGATTCCCATGTCAGATGGCAAAACTTAACCTAAGGATGACCGTAAATAAACACGTAATACATGATCCCAATTTTTGACCCAAGGCTCGAAGCAAGGATAAATTTTAAGGAACACCGGTATGTTCAAACAAACTGAAGAACACCAACCAAGCCATAAAACCACCACTTAAATCAACTGGATCCATTCCAACAAAATCCACAAAACCAGATTTAAGAAAAAGCAACACGACTTTACAAAAGGAGATCTTAGTTTCCATAAGGTAAACAACATCAGGATTATGCACACGGATCAGAGAAAGAACTAATTGAACTGTGGAGAATTGACCCAGTCCCCCACAATTTTGAAAGAGAATTAACATTGAGCAACCCCTGATTGGTAAGGCCCAATCACCAAAGCTCTTGCACCCGAGATAGAGAAACCTAAATCATCTACTATAATACAACTATTAATTCCAGAGACATGTTGAGAATCAACAGTAGCATATTTCAAGAGCGTACCTAAGGGATGTGTACGTCCCTGAATACGCTGGGGGAGGGGGTGAATAGGTGTTTATAGCTCTAATAAGAAATTTAAAAAAAAAAATAAGCTAACAAGATAACAATAATCACAAATTGACATGAGGATTTATATTGGCTCGGCCCCACCTACCTACGTCCAGTCTCCAAGCACTCCACACAAGGGAGACATACTCGAGCCTTTCACTAATCAGTTAGCTTCGGGTGCTAGCTCAAACTACAGTACAGATCTGAAACCTCTTCAAGGTTTCCAATGATTACAAATGAAATTTAAAAATACAATTAAAATATAATCCATGCTCCTTTATGATGGATAGATATTACAATTAAAACAACAAAGCTAAGCTTTCTTAGGTGAAAAAATCTGAAACCTTAAAGAACTGAGCTTACTATTCAATGTCTCAAAAAGGAACTCACTCAAGGAATAGTATATAGAGGTATGAATAAGATAAGAGAGTCTTTTTAGAGAAGAGTGAGACAAATTCTTTCAGAGATCAGAAAAGTTGCTAATTAATTCTCTAAGAGTCCCTTTTGTACTTGAAAGGAATATAGCCGTTGAAAAGTAGATAAAGGGTTAACACAAAGATTCATTCAAAGGAATGAATAAAATCATTCAAAAAAACTGAATGAATCTTTGGTCGAGTGAATCCAAGATTCATTCGAATCAATTTGATGAGAGGAGATATTATGGTGTCTCTGATAGATTCAGTCGAGTGGAAGGCATTTCAGTCAAATGAAATTTTTTACTTCAAATGAAGAAGATTGCTTTGAATGAAAACTATTTTAAATCCAGATAGGAGAGGACTGAAAGATTGGTCAAAAGAAAAACCTTTTTAGTCGAATGAAAATGTTTCATTCGAATTTTCATTCGAATGAAAGAGATAGCTTCAAATAAAAACTTTTGGTTTGTCCTTTTGATTTTCTGGTAGATCTTTAAGAAGGCTTAGCTTTTGATTATTTACAACCGAAGAAACCTAAACTAAGTCCAAGTCCACCAAAACCAGGATCTATGAACCTAGAGTTCTCCATGCTTTGATTTTTCCTAAAATCATTCTTAATAGTATTGTTAGATTAACGTTAGATCGAGTAGTAATCTTAGAATCATCAAAATAATGAATCTAGACTCTTAAAGTCAATAATCTCTTCCTTTTTTATGATGACAAAACATTAATCTAACATAGCATAACAAACTCCTCCTGGATCAAATAATCATCAACAGAGAATATACAATTTTTGTACTATGAACTGTTTAATAATTCCAAAAAGGAATTCTTCAGCAATCAGTTCAATAAGTTAAGAACAATATTGTTTTCTTCCCCTTTGTCAAATCGAAAAGAGGGGAAATCAATAACCAAAAAAAATCTAACGCCTATGGCATCCACCCTGGTTAGAAGAAGAAGGATATGGAGCAAGGGGAATATCAGAAGTGGGATTTCAACAACTTCGACCACACAAGGCGAGCGCAGCATGGGGGGATTGTAAGGAAGGTTTGGATTGAAAAAAAAAAAAAACCAAAGTTCGCCTTCAGTTACTCCATGGTGAGATAGAAAGATGCCGGGACAAGTGACGTAGGAACCATGCAACTGATAAAAAATCGGATGCACCAAAAAGTGGTTCTACTCAGTCAGGATACTCATAGATAAATAGGCTTGGCGACGATAGGCGTGAAGAGCAGCTTCATGCTGACGTTACAGATCTTGTTGCATGCGAATGAAACGGTCTAAAATATGAGTGTGGTTGAGGGGAAGGGAGGAGATGTTGGAAACAAGTTCATTTAGAAGAATGTGAAAGTCAATTTGATTTGAGAGAGGCTGGTTTGAGGAGTACTGGAGATTTGAGAGGCGGTGAAGAAGAGCATTTCGGTTGGCTGTGACAGTGGCAACTTAGGTAGATTTGGACTCAAGAAGAAGTTGAACGGTGTTAGATAGGCGAGAGAGTTGGTTTGATAAAGAAGAAGTATCATTAGTACGAAAATCATCAAAATTAAGATTGTCAAAATCAATAAGTGGACAGAAAAGAGGATTAAGAGGTGGAAGCGGTACAGAAGCACTAGGGTCAGAAGGGTGAGATTGTGCAGAAGAGAAAGGGTCAGTGGAGTGAGATGGTGCACAAGAGGAAGGGTCAGTGGGATGAGATGGTGCAGATGAGGAAACGGGAACATGAGTTGATTCTGGTGGTACTACCCGCTCAATAGATAAGGCATGGGTATTGGGGTCAGTTCTAACTGTGAAACAAGCACGACGAAGAGAGTTGATGTTAAGGATGTGATTGATCGGAATAAGGACACATTCTGAGACAGATGTAGAGAGGGGAACTTTGAAGTGATCAAACACTTTAGAAAGAAGGAGGCAAGAAGGAGGCCCCCGAAATGAAGACGGCGATGGGGTCCTCGCAAGTTCACAACGCGAGGGGTCCTCGTGCCGGAGAACTATTAACGGAGCCCCCCGGAATGAAGACGGCGATGGCTTTGTGGTAACGAGCCCATCCCGTGGCGGCGATGACTTTGTGGTAACGAGTCCATCCCGCTGGAAGGGGTCCTCATGCCAGAGCACTACGAACGGAGCCCCCCGTGATTGTGATAGCGATAGCTTTGTGGTAACGAGCCCATCCCGTGGCAGTGATAACTTTATGGTAACGAGTCCATCCCGCTGCAAGGGGTCCTGGTGCCGGAGCACTACGAACGGAGCCCCCCAAAATGCTGCACACTCCAGAGAGTGGGTCGAAGCATGTTCCACGTCCATGGTAGGGGCGCATGGTATGGTGAATAAGTGTGATGCCCAGAGGCCTGCAACATGATTGTGGCGCATGGGCGGGGCGACAACTGTCGCGAGACCATAGTTGGTTCTGGGGACACATGTCATAGAAGTGGCGCACGGGCACAGTGAAGTGTGTATGGTACCCAGGGGCACAAAATTGTGATAGAGAGCCTCGGGGCAAGGCCGTATCAGAGGAGCGATGCATGGGCGTGGAGGAATGAGTAAGGTGCCGGGGGCACGCCTGTGTTAATGGCTCGGTGCATGGGCGGGACAGAGTGCATATGGTGCCGGGGGCACATGTCATGGAAGTGGCGCATGAGCCCGGCGACGAGTGTCGTGGAGACAACACTTGGTGTCGGGGGCACGTATCATGAGAATGGAGCACGGGCGCGGCAACGAACGTCGAGGAACAATACTTGGTGCCGAGGCACATGTCATGAGAATGCGCATGGGTGCAGCGACGAACGTCGCCGAGACAATACTTGGTGCTGGGGCACATGTCATGAGAATGGCGCACGGGCACGGCAACGAACGTCGCGGAACAATACTTGGTGCCGGGGCACCAGTCATGAGAATGGCTCATGGGCGCGGCGACGAACGTCACAAAGACATACTTGGTGTCAGGGGCACGTATCATGACGATGGCGCACGGGTGCGGCGACGAACAACGCGGAGACTATACTTGGTGCCGGGGGCAGGTATCATGAGAATGGTCCACGGGCGCAGTGACGAGCATCGCGGAACAATACTTGGTGCCGGGGCACCTGTCATGAGAATGGCGCATGGGCGCGGCGACGAACTTCGCGGAGCTGGCATACGAGCAAGTGTTGGGTGTCCCGAAGACGGTATGCGAGCTGAGTGTATATGTCATAACAAGATAATGAATGCAACACGTAGTAATGACAAAGTTGGGAGTGATGGTACACGGTCGTTCGCAACGGGTCATTCGGTGGTAGTGCGCGACTTTGGGCGATGGGCTTCGTGGGAGCAGTATGTGGTCACGGACGACGGACGTCACGAGGTTGATGGATGATGGACGTCGCGAGGTTGATGGACGACGAACGTCACGAGGTTGAGGCACGACGGACGACGCGAGGTTGATGCACGACGGACATCGCGAGGTTCATGCACAAACGTCCGTAAACATCGCGGAGGTGCAAAGACTTGAGAAAACAAGTGCGCGCTGGAGCGGAGGCCATAGGCCAAAATTGGGTGAAGGTCAAGGCCACCACCCCTGGGGAGGCCGAGGCCCACCCCTTGGGAAGGCCGAGGCTGACCCTAGGGGGTGGCAAGGCCAATGGCCAACTCCCATGAAGGGATGCCAAGGCCACTCCCCCTTTGGGTGAACTTCGGGCGCGCTGACGGAAGGTGTTTTGATGGGTAATGACAAATCCGAAAGTTGCATTGCGACAAGCGTGTCGACGTGAATCGTACCTATGTGACGAACAAGGTTCCAAAGTCACATACGAAGTGTATGAAGCGAACAAAGCGCGAAAGGGACTTTGCGCGAAGAGTGAACAACCGGGGGGGAAGGCCAAGGTCAACCCCCCATGGAGGCCAAGGCCAACCCCATGGCCTTGGGGGAGGCCGAGGCCGACCCCATAGGGTTGGCCAAGGCCCATGCCCTTGACCCCGTCGCTCCGGTTGCGCCATCGGTCGATGTTTTTGATGAAACGGTGCTTGGGTGGTCGCGGCACGACGAACGTGGTACCGTGAGTCATGCTAACGTAAAAAAATTGATGACTAAGGCGTGTGAAGCAAGAAATGCAGGTGACATGAGATTGCGCACTTTGACCGGTTCAATGTGCAAAGCGAGACCCCTAGTGGGCCCTTTGAGTGCGACCAGAATAGGTTGGGAACAGATCTTTAAGAAGGCTTAGCTTTAGATTATTTACAACTGAAGAAACCTATACTAAGTCCAAGTCCACCAAAACCAAGATCTTTGATCAGAGTGTTCTCCATGCTTCGATTTTTCCTGAAATCATTCTTAATAGCATTGTTAGATTAATGTTAGAGCAATAATCTTCGAATCATCAAAATAATGAATCTAGACTCTTAAAGTCAACAGGATGGACCAAATATTTCACGGAAAGGACTTTGAATTTGTTTTCAAACTAAAAGCAACTTGAGTTGCATCTTTATCTCCACATCCGCTACGCTTCCCGGAACCAGAGGAGTTGGAAAAGGAAGACACTTCCTTTTCCTCCGATTGATTTGTCGCTTCCAAATCAGTCAAAGTTTTTGCAATTGGATATGTAACGGCGATTCTGAGCATTTTAAGTGCTGAATATCTAGCTGTTAAAATCAAAGCAAATTCTTGAATGCGTTTTTGGCTACTGGAGGAGGACGAAGTAGAAGATAATTCATGCTTAGGCCTGACTATAGTCTCCTGAAACAGTGACGGTCCTAGGTGATCATCCAACGTCAGAGTCTGCTGACCAGTTAAATCCTCATCTATTGAAGAAGAAACACGTAGGATAAAAGCTGAAAAAAAAAAGGTGAGGAGAAGTTGGACCGGATTCGATAACAGTCACGAATACTGGACCCTGAGAATCAGCCACCATTCGTGTTATATTGCACTACAAGAAAAACAATCTTTGGCGACGAAATTTTTAGAGATGGACACTAACCCGTCTCCCAAAGGCATATTTAGCGACGGAATCACCCGTCGTTAAATATCAGTCAATGAAGGTTTTTACCAACGAAATGTTCTGTCAGCAAAAACATCTATCGAGGGATATTTATGACGGACTTTAACAACGGAATATCCGTTGCTAAATTTTTTTCCACAATTTCTATTTTCGGTCGATTTTTTAAGAAAATTTCCCAAATAATTTTTAAGTGTTTTTTGGAAAACATTTTCTGTCGCTAAAAGCCGCGAAGGGTCCACGAATTTGGGTTGAGCAGGAGAGTCTGAGGGCCAGTTGAAAGGCAAAGAGTCCAAATTCAGGCCACGGGACGAAAAGAGGCCCCGGATCCATGTTTTGTTATTGCAAGTTTGACATAAACATCTCTGACTTCAGATAACTGTATGTGTTTGATACTGTTGCATCAAAGGTGAAGGATGGAGTACCAATTGGAAACGAGGTATGTAAAATTCCTATCTACATGATGCAAGTAATCTAGGAGCCTAAATACTGTGATATAATAACATTACAGAAAATTCTATTCCGTGCCATACCTTGATGTTTGTCCAGAGTTTAATGTGTCACTAATAGTTTATCATTTTGTTATCACTACATTTATAACCACTGGGGAGGCCAAACAATTTTTAGAAGATGCGCGACAAGTGAAAAGCAACAATCATAGAAAATATCGTTTATTTGACGTTAGTATTACAACTACATACAATGGCTCAATTGAATGCTGCTTTTTTGTTTGTCAATTTTGCACCATTGTAGACATTATTAGATGCCAACTTCAAACCACATGTTCATACTTAAGAGGGAGAAGAAACAGAAAATTTGTCATGCTAGTGACAAATGGTACAAATATTTTTTGGCAATAAATAATCATGCTTATTTGCTTGCATAGCTAATATCGTACTTTTATTATGTGTTGTGAAAAACTTATTGTACCGATAGACATATATTCCATATTTATTGGTATATATCTAATTCCATCTATTATGAAAGGAAAATATGATAAAGTATTTTCTATTTTCTGTGCGGATATCCTATCTTTTAGAAAAAGAACAAATTACTCTGTAGGAATTAAAAACCAAATATCTATCTGTTACGTAGAAGTCTTCGATTATAGTTGAAAAAACAATCTTAGGACCTGCATCTGACTTATTTGGCAGACTAGCTCTATGTATATCCCGAAGGCATTCGAGATACTTTGCTCTACACGAAAAAAGCATATGATAGCCCAACAGTCTATGTTATTGAAAATGGTACGCACGCATGAAAGTCATACTTGGTTCGCATCCAGATCTATATCTATACTCAAAAATGAAACAACTATTCTTATCACAATTTGTGCTCCCCATTACCCTCTACAGGAGTTTCTAGACAAAATCCTGTGTCAAATTTAACAGATATTATGAGAATATATCACCAACAGCAACATCTATTCAAGCTTCAAAACCTCACTAGGTTAGTGTTTTTAGAAAGGAAAAAAAGATGTAGATCAATATGGTTGCGTGCTTGCTACTCTGAGAATAAGGTGGGAATGCTATGGGGTCCACCAGATGACACAATAGTGGAGCCCATCAAAATCGTGATAGTGTAAGGATATATGTGGATATTCAATCACACCCAGGCATTTCAATCATCTAAACAAGTGATGATGTTGTTGGTTATGGTTGTGTTGTAATGTTTTGGACCGATGAATTATATTTTGCACCTTGTGGAAAATGCATAATAGCAACTAATAGGATCTAAAAAATTGGTGCATAATATACGATATCTTCTAGTGCAATCATGGATAACTTAACTCTATTTGTCATAAATTCGTTTGGTTTTAAATGTTTAAACCTTTTAATGGGTTAAAAAAAATTGCCGACTTCTTGTGTAGGAATGATGCAATCAATGTGAAAGGATATTTCATATGGTCATGTTGTAACACCCCGTACTTTTTTTAAATTGTTAGAAATAGTTATCTGTTGGTTCAAAAAATAAGAGGGCGATAATTTTCTATCGATAATTGGGAGTTGGTAGCAGGTTCAAAATGTAAGTTCAAAAAATTTCGGAACCATTTTGTAATTACGAAAAATATTGGGGGTTATTTTGTAATTATGAAAAAGGTATGTCGTGTAAAGTTTTTTTGAAAAATTTGTCTTAGAGATGGCCACCTTCTAGTTTTTAAGGTAGCGATTAATGGAATTAAAATGTAAAATAAGGGATACAATTTTTAAAGAGAAGAAAGAAAACTAAAACAAAGCAAAAAGAAAAAAAAAGAAGAAGAAGAAATAATGGACTCGACAGGAGAGAGAGAGAGAGAGAGAGAGAGAGAAAAGAAGAAGAAGAGGGAACGAAAAATAAGGCTTGGAAGGTAAATTCTTTTTTTAATTTAGTGCCTGTGTGAATTTATTGTGAAGGGGGGGGTGTTAGATGTCTCTCCCTCTGTGTGTGTGCGTGTGTGTGAGAGAGAGAGAGCGGGGGAGAGAGGGAGTGTGTACATGCGTTTGTGCCGTGGGTGTGTTTAAAGTGTCTGTGTGTGTGGGGGGGGGGGGGGGGGTTGTGTGGTGTTGTGGTGCATGGTGTGGTGTTATTATCTGTAGGTGGAAATTGGGTGAGTGTAACAGTGTGTACGGATGCGCGTGCGTGTGTTTTCGGTGTGTGATAATGTGTGGTGTGTGATTCGGGTTAGGGGGTGTGGGTGTGTGTGCGCTTTTCTGGCAGTGAGGTGAAGAAGATGAAGAGTATCTATTTTCAGTGGCTAAAAGTGTGTGTGACTATTGTTTATGAACATGAATAGTAATTGTAATCGTCGCTATAGATAATTATCTTTTAAGCTATCCTAAACTTTATTTTTTGAAATAGTTTCTGCTTAGATTTTTGCCTAGTGCAAAAGAGTAACCACCTTTAGTTTTAGGAGATGTACATTGTGGAAATGGAAAATTTTTAGATTTTTTCGTCTCTGCAAAAGACGCTAAACAATTGTATCGGCATAAAGGACTTCTTGATTTATTTAATATATCTGACCAGCTTGTTTTTGCCCAAACATTTTAGGAGCATCTTGTGTCATTAAGATGTTTCAATGTCTAAATTATTCTAACATTTCGATACTGATAGCTATCGGTTATGGATTTTCGAACAAAAAATATCTGAAAGCACTCTTTAGTCCAAATGTCAATTCAGTTTGCTAAAAATAGATGGTGCTTTGAACTAGTTTTGGAATTCTATTAGTGCAATCGCCATTAGGGATGTTTTGGTAAATTTTCGCTTCAAAGGATGTGTTTTGGTAATTTTACCTACAAGAGATACTTTTTTGGAATTTGATATTTTTGTGATTTTACTTATGAGACGGATGTTCTCGCAATTTAGATATGAGAGCGGTAGTTTTTTGGTAATTTTACGTGCGAGGGGTGTTTTGGTAGCTCTACGTACCCGGTGAGTGGGTCATTCCAGGGATAGGTGTGAGGTATTATTGAGTTTATAATGTCGTAGTTTAGACTGTATTGCAATTATTGGTTGTTTCGTTTAGCAGAAGATTTTCTGGTTAGGATAGCTTAGCTTTGGATCCAGGTAAGGGATTTTTGTCAGAACCCTAAATTCGTCAGCTTGTGTTCTTACTTTTTCTTTCCATTGGTTCATGGTATTCTTGAACTTTGAGTGATGAATTGATATCAACATATTTGTTTGTCATTGAAACCCTAATATCGAGCCTTAATCAGTTATTTTTATTCATGTTGATGCTCAATTCTTATTACATGACGCTTAATTTTTATTACATGCCGAGAATTGAATTATTTGTTGATTCAGTGATTGTTATTTTCTATATACTGGCATGGGAGTCTATTTTATAACATGCATTATAGCGATGGTTTGTTCCTGCGTGGAATGCAGGTTAGTACCTTGATGGACTAGTTATTGTACATTATGCATATGTAGTATGTATTGTACATTGACTGTGTGGCTTTGCCTCTGTTCATCGTCAATATCATCTAAACTTGTATATATTGTGTCTAAAAAATGATTGTTTTGAGGTCTGATCGAAGGGGATTGAGTTGAAACTATTCCTTATATTATTTCAAACTATTTGTTAATGTTTGAAAACTTTTGAAAGTTATCTTCGAATTGACTCTTGAATCATTTTATAAATCCTTAGTTTGTCCCTTGAGCGACCTTATTAAGCTCTCAAAAGCTCACTCCCGTTTGTTCTCTTCTGTAGGTAATGAACATCAGTAGATTGCTCGGGGATAGGCTAGAGCCTGTGTGTGATTTTGGAGTATTTGCAATTATTTTGAGTAGTAGAACTCCTATGTGGGTTAGTATTGTTAGCTTGTTTCGTAAAGAACCAGTTTAAGTTCTGGTAGTTTAAGTTTTTTTTTTTTTTGGGGGGGGGGGGGGGAGGAGGGAGGCTGGTGACTGTGTATTTTGGAGAACTTGTCTGATGTGATATGATGTGTCTAACGCTTCGAGCGTTCCAGACATCGGAGCTCTAGATTCACTACTAAAAGAAGTGGTTTAGGCGACGCTTAATTTTCAAAGCTTACAAAAGTGCCATAAATTAATTATATTTTATGGCATTTCCATCACCATGTCGGATAATTTACAACACATATTAATGTGTCACAAAATTTCCGACAGTTTATTAAGTGCCACTGTTTAAGCGTCGCTTTACTTTTCGTGACACTAATTAAGCATCATTTACTGATATGTCGTTTAATAGCGACACTTCTAGTAAATGCCATAGCTCTTGGATTCTAAATGACGTCGTTTTGGTCATTTATATCATTTTGTATCTTTACTCGTCAACGTGAATAAACGTCCGAGCAAAAAGAAATAGTGGGAAATCGTGGCGCCAAAATTTTCGGCCAAACAGAGGCGTGCTACAGTACTCATCTTCTCTTAAATAGTTCATCTTCTCCAAACATCCGACGATACAGGGCGTGATACACTAGTACTCATCTTCTACAGTACACGCTACATACATCGTGACCGGGAACCAAATTGTTGTTGCTCGTGTCGATTCATCATTGTTGTTCGTGTTTAATCGCTGTTGTTCATCTTCTCCAAACATCCGACAATCAGCCTCCCTCGCACTCTCCCCAAATGGTTATTGCTTGTATCGATTCAGCGATCGGTTCAGCCGTTGGAAACTTGAACCGATTCAGCCTCCAGTTTCAAGACTGCCATCGCCCGAATCCCATCTTCTTCCTTAAGTGCGCTCTTTTGCTGCTCTGTCTCTGTCTCTCTCGCAATCAATTCGCTGTAAATTATTGCACAGTGACTTGTGCAATTCTGATTCATTTTCAACAAGGTATGGTATGTTAAGATTCACCACCATCTCTTAATGTTCGTTAAATTTTGACGTCAAATTCCTGCTTTTCAGCTCATGACGGAAAAAGAAGGCCTTCTGAGAGGCTGCTGGGCACTTAATCCTGCATTTGTTCCAGGTAGTAACCTGTGACATGTTTATTGACATTGCTGGAAGATTCTATCAAATTTGAACATAACATGTGTACACTATCATAAGAACCAAGTTGAGCTGCTAGCAAATTTATCGCAGCCCCCATCTTGTTCTTTCGCTAGAACTAAAGGAACAAAAGTTGTGGAAAACAAGCACTTCTTTTTCAGACTCAAGGGCAGGCGTTGTACGTGGAGCTAGAGAGTTGTGGCACAAGGGACACATTAATCGTCTGAAACCAATCCATTTGTCTATTGTTCTTCTTGTTTTACTGTTAGTAAAACTATCGTTAATTAAAAAAAAGCTTATGTAAAACAATGTTCATTGCGCTTAATCTCTTGCCAGCATGTGGTTACGTTTGTAACTAATCGTATTTAATGTGATTTTTTGGATTCCTTAATTCATGCCTTATGTATGTCTAGATCTTTCTTTTGTTGAATTGGTCTAGGATTCACTGCTATGATTTCAAAAGATTAGAGAAGTACAAACCAAGAAAAGAGGACATAGCGAATTCTAACTTTATTGCTCCAAGAAAAAAGGACATAGCGAATTTCGAGTAGATTTCTTTTTCTTTTTTTGGATACTCTATTAATGATTTTGGTTATTTGCTTTCATCCTTTTTACTTGCTATGCTACTTTCTTATACCGTGTTTGCAATGTAACCTCATGTGAAGTTTAAATATTTGCTTTCATGTTCTTTAGTTTCTATGCTACTTTCTTATACCATGTTTACGATGTGAAACAAATCCCGATAATTCCCTTAGCAATGTTCATTAGCATCTCCTCAATGTATGCCTCATCCATGGTAGTTGACTAGTTCAAGTGCTCACTCTCGCCCATGGCTAACTGTTTATATAAAAATTTAAAAATAAAAGGCAAGATAATAAACTACTTTTAATTTAAATCATTCAAGGTTAGATAACATAACAGCTAAATGTAAAGTAAATATACACGCAAAATGAAAATTGGAAAGCAAAATAAGTGCTTTATGGTTACAATCCAAACAAAGAAGTGAAGCAGTACATTTAGCAAAGCAATCAAAAATAATATAGAAAATAAGTGCAAAGTATTTATTACGACAATAACCAAACATTCTTTGAACATCAAATTTGCGATTGATAATCATTCCACATGTCCGCTGCAATGCAATTACTTATATATTCTGCCTGTGCAGCATCCTCAGCTACGTCTCTTGGCAGATCTACCTCTTCGGGTTCTTGATTTTTAAGTTCTTGGTCAACTCGAGCAATTAGTTGTTCATGAGGATTTACTCCCATAAAAAATTTATGAAGGATGCAACATGCTAAAACAATTTCTAACTGAGTGCCAAGTACTTAGGCTCTGCTGTTCCTATAATAGAAAATCTTGCCTTGAGTACACCAAATGCTTTTTCAATAGCATAACGAAGCGATACATAACGAAAGTTAAATAACTCTTTACTATTCTCTGGTGGTCTAGTAGAGTATTCCTTCAGATGGTAACGTACACCGCTAAATGGTGTCATAAATGCACACCTATGCATGAAGCCCGTGTCGACAAGATAATATTTTCCTATTAGATTAAAGAAAGATAGTCAATTACTGTCTTAAGCTTTTTTCAATTTAACCCCTTTAGTAAAAGTGAGAGATATTACCACCGGGAGTAACGAACTTATCTTCTTTTGTAAGGGCATTCTTAAATAGTCTCAAGTCAGATGCAGTCCTTTCCCAACCAGGCAAGACATATGTAAACTTTAAGTCAAATGTGCATGCAGCCAACACATTTAGTGTTGGGTAACCCTTCCTGCCACGATACCTTAGTGCATCATCACTAGAAACTTTGATGTGAATATGTGTTCCATCAATTGCACCTATACAATCCTGACATACATATGCAGTATGTGACATGCACAATATTTATAAATACATGTGTAACATATGAAAGTAGGTAAAGTAATGTACCTTCAAGAATGGGTAATACTTAGTACTCCCAAGTATCTGAGGACAAACTTGCAACCCGTTTGGTTGTCGGAGGAATTTTTCTTCTAGAGCTATTATTGCTCTCAAGACCCGGTTAAAGTGGCCACTAGTAGGCATTGTAGAACGGCAGAAGAAGAATGAAATCGTACAATTCTTTGCATTTTGCGATAGAATATGAAGAAATTTTATAACTTGTTCTTCAATTGATACTCGTTGAGTAAGTTTAAGACCACCCTCATTTTGTAGCATCTTGCAAAGCTTTTCAAATGCTTGCGGCCTCATGCGAATAACGTCACGACTTTTTGCAATTGTACTTAGGTATTCAATTAATTCATCTCGTACTATTTGCCTTGTTTTGAGTATCTCCCTACTTCACTTTTCCCACCTCTTTTTTGGAATTCTCCTTCGACGCATAATAAAATTAGTGACATGACACAAAACTTCAGCTACAACTAATTGTCGGCTTCTTGCCAATATCCTAAACTTAATCATGTCTTGAATCTTTTAGATATCCATCTACAATTCCCTAACAAAACCAGAAACACATCTTAATTTGAAGCTTAAAAATGATACAATATTATAAAATATTTATGCTAAATTAATGTCACAAATTGATAAACCAGCTACAATCATGATTCTCCACACAAAACAAGAGGACCCCCACCCTCCCAGTCAAGAATCTGCCAGGCAATTTATAACAACCCAAAAAGCCACAATCTTTGACTTCAAAATCCTAAAGCCACAATCTGCCATGCAATTTACAACCACCTTTTTACTCCAGTACAAGCATTGTGGGGCGACACTTTGTCCGTACGGGTTACACCTTTGAGCCATACCAATTAACATCTTACAAATGTGACGATAATTTACAAAATACACATGTCTAACTATCCCATCGGCATGAATATAACACCAATTAACAAACTGAAATCTAACTTACCATGAGAAACGAATCATAAAAATCTTGCAAAACCATTCACATGAACTCATGAACAAAAATGTGAAACTCAAAATCAAAACTAACGCAGTACGCTTATACATGCTAAGGGCCCAGAAAATTCAAAAGAATAAGTTTGTGACACTTGCCTGTGATTGCAGGAGATAAACCAGACACCACTTCTACCACTTCTTTTGTTATGTTTTTGAAAAAAATCCTAGGACATAAAGTCATTAAAAATTCAGTCATCATAATCTCAAGGGTATTATTAAAATATCGCTTATGAGAGTTTCTTTTCTTTCCCTTTCTTCCCAATTTTGGGAGGAAAGATTTAGTGACAAAAGAGGCTCACAATCACTAGAGAAAACGGAGGAAAGGTGCCACTGTCCTTTCTTTTCTTCCTAAAAAAACTCGCAAACAGCCTATAAAGGATTCAGTTAGTTGTAAGCAATCTCATGACGATTACAGAATGCACTTTCAAAGCCGACAACTTGGCAGGTTCCTAGCCGAAGCTCAGGAATCGTAAGAGTATAGTTGAAAATGAAGGATAATTCTCTAACGCGTTTACAAGGTCTTACTCAAATATTTTGTTGTGTATATTATCAACAGTAAACCAAAACCTTTGTTCAGACGAGTCTCCCATCTCCTCTATTTTCTAGCTCACCAATATTGCTAATTAAGATAGACTTGTATATCTTTCTGCTTTGTATATTCTCAGAGATGAGTAGTAGACTTGAGATTTGTTGAGGAGCTACTCTCTTCAAGCTCCACGAAGGAGGGGCTCCATAAATCAGCACTAGTAGACATCCATATAACGAAAGAAAAAAACAAGCTATAGAAGAAAGAAAGGCTGCCTACTTAGAGTTGTGGAGGGAAATATTCTTTCTGACATATTTAAAGAAGTGGAGAAAAGGACAAAAGTCTTCCCTACTTAAGAAACTCCCATTGTAATAGCTACGAATTTTGAGGCAACGATTTAAATTCTTCCCTAATAGTTTTCCATGCGTACCCTAATGAATGCAACCATTTCAATATCTCACCAAAATCAAGGATCTCAAGATCCTGAGACTTATTTAGTAGAGATCAGTGTACACACAAATTTTGTGTCTGAATCTGCGAGACAAGAAATAATGAACAAACTACAATTTAAAGATATATATTGTTTAAAACTAAGGGTTACACCACTCTGTAATTTAATCAGAAAATAAATATGAGTCCTCTAATTCAATCTCCACTTTCGGTCACGATCCAAGGGCTAGAATAATTTGTTCTTGAACCGCTACGTTGAATTCTTCCTTGAAGGCGATTCTTGACTTGTAGAATCTTCACGGTTGAAACTGAATTTCTCTTTGATGTTGAGGATCAAAGAGTGATGAATCTTTAACGTCGAGAATGCTCGATTGAAGAATGGCACTAGATTAGTGCGTATTATTCTTCAAGTGAAGCATAATTCTCGAGATGTCGTATACTTGAGACAGAGTTCTGGCAGAGCACTGGCTTGTTTGCAGAAACGCGGTGTGTCCTTCTTCCTCACCCAAAGTTATCTATTTATAGGCAAAGAGGTGTGGTTAACTCTTCTTTTAGGACGTGGACATCCACCGTCTTTGGAACTCTTGCAACTTTGACCTCTTTCAGCTCGGCCAGTTCAACAAACGGTGATTGTCCCTCTGCTCTTCAAGATACAGGGACGTACCTAAAGACAGGTGACTCCTTTCGTGCCTCTTCCAATGGTGGCTTCTTTTCTTCTGATACTGATCCTTTCAAGATTTGTTTAGGTTCAGGTTGTGAAGGCACCATAACTTTTTTACCTTTTTGGGGCTCATTTTTCTTTGCGAATGAGGTTTCCCTTGGAAGACATTCTTGGGACGTCTCGAACTCCATGTAGAACTTTGCATCTGCAAAATGAGACTTGCTTCAATAAATGGTCTACAATCGCCATCAACCTTCTTTTCTCCATCCCTGTAGAATTTGAGACATTGATGAAGAGTGGACGGCACCAGCCCATTCTCGTGAGCCCAAGGCCGGCCTAATAACAAGTTGTAAGACGTTTGGCATTAATAAAATGGAACAAAGTGTCTGAATTTAGGTCCTCGATAGTAAGCCTGAGACGAATCATGTCGATCACCCTTTGCCCCCTTGGTTGAAACCTTGTATCACCAGTCGAGACTTGGAAAGTTCATCCATTGTAATTCTAATTTGTTTCATGACGAACTTTGGCATGATGCCCACTGCCGACCTTCCATCAACGAGCATCCGGTTTACCTTTCTTTCCAAAATATAACCTGACATGAAGAGAGGTCTATTGTGAGGCTTGGGACCCAACTGCAGGTCCTTGTCCGTGAAGGTGATAGATGCACAACAAGATGCACACGTCGCCGGTGTAGTCCTAAGGTCATCAATTTCACGAATGGCAGAGCTGTACTTCTTAGGTTCTTCCAAAACCTTTTTCAGCACTTCGTGTGCTGATTGGGGTAGGTCAAGCATCTCTTGAAGTGTGAACCGCAGAGGTAGGCTTCGTAGAAACGTTAGCATGCTCTCGTTGTTTTCATCAATAGTCTCCTTGTCTGAGTCATGTTCATCTTCGTGCACTGAGACCATGCAGAGAGTTTCGACCGCATCATCTTTCAAGTATCCACTCAAAAAAAAGTCTCCAAGCGTTATCGGCTTGAGAATCTCCTGTCGAAAACCTTCATTAACTTCCTTGCAACTCTTCTTAGCAGCGTGCCTTCTCCCCTTACGACTTTGTTGCTTGCTCTTTTTAGTTTGCCTCTTCTCTCGACAAAATAGTTGCAAAGGAGTTGCTGGTTGCTTCTTTGGTTTCCTCCACGTGACTAGTGTCCACCCACCATCGTCCGTATCTACCAACTGGTCAGCTTGAGTTGACGCTTTCAATATTTTCTGAGGGAGTTGAACTTTTGTGGGGTCCAACGTTCCAAACTGGATAGTCATCATCCGTGCCCCCATTGTCAATATATTATTTAACGTATTTGGCCCTTTCAAAGGAGTCACATCACTTGAGATGACTGAGGCATGATTCGACTCTTCCACCCCATCAATGTCTAATTTGATCTTCCCTTTCTTGGCAAAATTCATGATCAACTCCTTGAGTATAAAGCCTTTTTCAGTCTTATGGCCAAGGATGTGGTGATACTTACAGTACCTTGGCTCGTTGACTAGCCCTGATTCCTCCGAACGCTTCGACTCTGGGAGCTCGATGATTCTCTTTTTGAGTAAAAAGTCAAGTATGCCTGGTACGTCAAAATCTAGGAAGGGGTAGACCTTTCCTTCCAACTTCTTCAATGAAGGTTGCTGCCTGGATTTTTCTCTGAGGTGTTCTGGTGCCTTTTCCTCCTTGTACTTGTCTTTCTCTGGAACTTTCAAAGGAGCTGTGGTAACTGCCAAGGAATCCTTCCCGGTCATTTTAGAAGACCGTTCAACCTTCTTTCCTTCCTTTCTCTCATTACGAGGTCAGGCAATGCAGGACTGTTGCCACCATGATTGGCAATGCTTATTTCCATGTCATGGGCCCGTGTTACTAATTCTTCAATGCTTGCTGGTCTGTTACCTTGAAGAATGTACAACAAGCCCCAGTGCATGCCTTGCATGCACATTTCTACTGCCAAAATCTCCGACAGCCTTTCTTTACAGTCTAGGCTTAGCGAGTGCCATCTATTAATGTAGTCCACCACCGGCTCGTCTTTCCACTTCCTGGTGTTCGTGAGTTCATCATGCTAACCGAGAGTCACGTGCTGTAAAATTGGTTCAGGAACTCACGTTCCATTGCTTCCCAACAGTCAATTGACTCAGGCTCGATGTCAGTGTATCAGTCGAATGCATTTCCTTTGAAAGACCTGATGAATTGTTTGACAAGGAGGTCTCCTACAGTGCCTGCATTGTTGCATGTTTCAACGAAGTGAGCAACGTGGACTCATCGTGACGTCCATTGGCGCCACCCTTATTTGAGGCTTCATTGACTTCAACTTGTTTATGAGAGTCGCAATTTGAAAGTCCTTCTCTTCTACAGTCTTGGTCATCTTCTCAAAGGCCCGAGACATAGTAGCAAGTTGTTCCTCAATTGACATAGATCCGGTCATCATGACTTGCATGGTAACGGGGGGCGCAAAAGTGTGTGACTCGGAGCGCGGTGATGACACAAGGTGTTTCGGGCTTCCGAGGGAAGAACCCGATTGCGAACCGATGCTGGAGTCTGCATCAGAGGCATATTGAAATGATGGTGGAGGCATCTCGTTCTCCAACTCAAGGTGGGGGACTTTTGATCCCGACACCCCGCTTTTCTCGTAACCAGAGACAACGACCTCGCTGAATTGAACGCGTGGCATGACCGGTGGCTTGGAAGCTGGTACCATCACTTGGTTGGGGGCAACCATTTCATCCCTGGCCCTGCTTCGAGTCACGGGGCCGGTTGAAGCACTACTGCTACTGCTCCTCACGGTGGCGCTTTTCAAGGCGTTCTCCATGGTTGTGTCTGCTGCACTTCTTTGGTGCCATTGATGTGTTGAAGGCGATTTGTAAATCTTCTTCGGAGAAGGAGATGAGAGGCAAAGTAGGTCCCACTGGGGGTGCCAGAAATTTGTACACACAAATTTCGTGTCTGAATCTACAAGACAAGAAATAATGCACAAACTACAATTTAAAGATATATATTGTTTAAAACTAAGGGTTACACCATTCTGTAATTTAATCAGAAATAAATATGAGTCCTCTGATTCAATCTCCGCTTTCGATCACGATCCAAGGGCTAGAATAGCTTGTTCTTGAACCGCTACATTGAATTCTTCCTTGAAGGCAATTCTTGACTTGTAGAATCTTCACGGTTAAACTGAATTTCTCTTTGATGTTGAGGATCAAAGAGTGATGAATCTTTAACGTCGAAATGCTCGATTGAAGAATGGCACTAGATTAGTGCGTATTATTCTTCAAGTGAAGCGTAATTCTCGAGATGTCGTATACTTGAGACAGAATTCTGGCGGAGCGCTGGCTTGTTTGTAGAAACTCGGTGTGTCCTTCTTCCCTACCCAAAGTCCTCTATATATAGGCAAAGAAGTGTGGTTAGATTTAGAAAACCCGTGATTTAGGGCTTTATCTGTTAATTAAAGGGATTTTGTCCCCCTTAATTACATGATCTTGATTAATTAAATGGATTTAGTTCCATTTAATTTCTTTCGTCAAACCTGACATAATTGAACTTTCTGGTAGAAGATCATGGTCTGGACCGCATAATCTTACTTGAGCTAATTTTCCAGACTTAATCTTGATTTGGACCCATTGCTTTTGTTTGAAGCCAAGTCAGCATCTAGCCCGCATTTTTCGCAGCGTTAAATATTTGACTAGTCCTAAAAATAATTTACCATTTTTCGGTAAAAATTATTTTTGGTGTCTACAATCAGCTTTGAGAAAAGTTGTTTGCCTGGTACGCATGCCCGAGCAAAGTTCTCTGAGCAACACTCATGTGCGAGAAATATCGGCCACGTAGCTCTCATGTCCGAGCATAATTTTCCAAATTGAACTCTTATCCGAGCAGAGTTACCGATGCAACACTCATGCTTGAGCAAAGTTTCCCGTTCAACAACCTCATGTCGTAGCAGAGTTGGGCATATAGTACACTCGTCTGAATAGAGTTGCCTGCACAATACTCTTGTTCGAATGAGTATCGCCCAACACTCTCATTTGAGCGTAGATGCATGTGCGCACTCTTATTCGAGCAGAATTCCCGGTGTAACATGCTTATCGAAGCAGAGTTGCCCACACTATGCTCTTATTGAAGCAATGTTACCCATGCAGAACTAGTGCCCGAGTAGAGTTACCTACATATCACTTTCATCCTAGTAAAGTTGTCTGCACAGTATTGTTGCTTAAGCAGAGTTGGCCGTGCAAGCACTCTGTCCAGGCAAAGTTGATCGCGCCACACTTTTTCCAGAGCATAGTTGCATGTGCAGTAGTTTGTTCTAAGTAACCCCTATGTTGAAGCATTGTTGTGGCAACATGCATTGGAAAACCTTTGGTTTTTAGCCGTCATTTAATCATCAATCATCATAAATAAGGGAAACTAGAAAATCTTATTTTGACCCTAGATAACAAATTAAACTAATTTGGTTGCATAACCACAAGTTTGAATTTGGCGGACTAAGTTATATGATAGGAAAGTGTTTGGTACCCCCATCATACCCAATTAAAGGTCGCTAATTAATTTCCATAATTTGATTATATTATCTAGTTCTAACCTAATATAAAACAAAAACCCAAATTTTTTCTATATTTATTCGTTTGAACTCAACAATCAAGGGTTGAGCAGCCTATGTTCCCAATCAGACGAATAAGAATAAGTATTGTTGTAGTCTCAAGCCTTAGGTGACCTAAACCCTAACTTCGATTGTATAAAAGAAAACGCATAAGAGAATGATTTGACCATTTATCCGAAGATTATGATTTGATTGTAGGGAAGGGATGTAATTTATTCTAAATAACATAAACAATGACACATACCTTAAGATTGAGGTTTCTAGGCAGTCCGCTTTAATGTAATTTGATCACGATACAAAAGTATTAGTAAGTTTATGATTATGGTTGCAAAAGCATGTGTATGCAAGAGTATATGAGTAAATTTACTAGCGGAATAACAATAGCCTCTCTAAAACTTATTGTATCTATTGGGAGAGCATGTCCCAAATTCGGAAACCACGACTGCAATCGAAGTTCTTAATTGAGATAACATACCGCTATATATTTAGTAATGTTAGATATAAATAGAGATTTCAAATCCCTTGAAATAAAATGTCTTTATAGATCACAATCTAAGAGAATCCATTCTATTAAGAATCTCTTCCAAAACAACTTATTTAATGCAGTGGCTAAACAACTTACACAAACCAACTTACACAAACGAAATCCAATCAAACTACCCAAATTTGGGGAAAGTTCTCGAAATAAGACTATAGAGAGAACTTTCTAAAATTCCAAAGCTGCCAAAGCCTTTAATCACTTCTTTTACCTGTGGTAAGATGAGCTCGAATAACCTAGTAAAGTACCAAAATGACAAGATACCAAATCAAAGTTGAAAGAATAGCATAACAATACATGATGATAACGAGCAAAAGATATCCCTATTTCAGATATTGAAATTATTGTCATTAAGAATTTGGTCATATTCACGTATGCAATATGCATTGAATGCTGATGATACATACGATGACTATGTTTTGTCATAAAGAACCAAACGTACAAATATCAAATGTATGCATGCCAATATCGTGCTAGGCGTCCACTTATAACCATCATATTAACAAACATGTGACCAAAGGACCCTCTCAAATTTGAGAGTTGTTCAAACATAGTCAATTATGTCTTATGTAACTCAAAGCTGATGTCCAAGAATCGACCGAATTGATATTATACGATGCAACAATGATATTGAATAAACATATGGCATCAATAGGGCAAAAGGTAAAGATCAGAGCCTAACGAAAGGTAAGCTTGCAAAAAGGGAATAAGAAAGGAAAGAGAATGAAGCATACAAATTTAATCTTTGCTCGAATGATGTTGTTGTTGACTTATTGATTTTGATGATTCCAGACATATTATCTCTAACATTAATCTAACAACTTTATTAAGATAAACATTTCAGGATTTATCTCTTAATCAAACAAAGACAAGATCTTGACATGGACAAAGCTTGAATCAGAACTTGGACTCGGGATTTAAAGCCATGGACTACATTGAAGATGCAAGAACCTGATGTCAATTTTTTTTCTTGTCAGTATAAGTCTTTCTTAAAAGATCTGACATAAATTCTAGTAAAGAACCAAATCTTTCAGTCGAAGTCAAGTGTTTTAGTCGAAGTCAAGCATTTCAGTCGAAGTCATCAGTTTTAGTCGAAGTCAAGTGTTTCAGTCGAAGTCATCAGTTTTAGTCGAAGTCAAGCATTTCAGTCGAAGTCATCAGTTTCAGTCGAAGTCAAGTGTTTTAGTCGAAGTCAAGTGTTTCAGTCGAAGTCATCAGTTTCAGTCGAAGCCAAGACTTTCAGTCGAAGCCATGACTTTCAGTCGAAGCCAAGACTTTCAGTCGAAGCTAAATCTTTTAGTCAAAACAAAAACTTTTCGTCGAAGCCAAATCATTTGTTTTTAGTCTAATCTTTTTTTGGACTTTTCCTTCTTAACGGTTCACTTCTGCTACATATATAAATAGGGGGTCCTTGGGAGCATTTATTCTCTCTTGCGAAAATCTTTTTCATACTCTCAAATACATCTCAAAAACTCTCTCTCATCTTGATGTCTTATCTTTCATTCTCTATTGAGTGAGTTTTTTATCCTTGAGATTGTTCATAGTGAGCTTCTTGGTTTGGTTCTTGAAAGGATTTAGATCTTCCCACCTAAGAAGGCTTAAATCTTATTCTTCATTGTAATATTTGCTCAAGAAGGAGCTTGTTTGTTTACATTCAACTTGTAAATCTCTTTTCATTTGTAATCTGTTGGAAACCTTGGAAGGGTTTCGGAAATTGTACTGCGGTTTGAGCTAGCACCCGAAGCTAGTTGGTTTAGTGAAAGGCTCGAGTAGGTCTCCCTTGCGTGAAGTGCTCGAGGACTGGACGTAGGCTGGTGAGGCCGAACCAGTATAAATCTCTGTGTTAAATTTATCACTGTTATATTTGTCATCACTTTGTATCTCAGTTTTTAATTTATACTCAAAGCTGTAAAACACCTATTCACCCCCCTCTAGGTGTATTTAGGGACCTATAAGTGGTATCAGAGCCGTGTGCTCTGGTTATTTTCTTTGACTTAATCGTCAAGAGCTAAAGATTGCGTTATGGAAGAAGGTTCAGCAACCACCAGGCCACCACTGTTGAAAAATGACAACTACAGCTACTGGAAGAATTGCATGAGGAATTTTCTCAGGCAGGATACACACGTCTGGTAAGCTGTTGAAAATGGTCCTCTAATTCCGATGAAGGATGGACCAGATGGAACCAAGATTCCAAAAGAAATTCTTGAAATGGACTCTCATGAGGCGCAGCTCTTCTCTATGGATGACAAAGCTAAGAACATTATCAGTTGTGGCCTCGACATGAATGAGTACAATCGAGTCTCAGCATGTGAGACTGCTAGAGAAATGTGAAGGTTGTTGGAAGTTACTCATGAAGGTACAAATCAAGTAAAGGAGACCAAGATCAATATGTTGGTCCAGCAGTATGAGGCCTTCAAGATGAAGGAGCACGAGTCCATAAATGAGATGTACTCCAGATTCACATTTATTATAAATGGACTAAAGCTTTTGGGTAAAATCTACCCCGAGAAAGAAGTTGTCCGAAAAGTTCTCAGATCTCTCCCAAAGAGATGGGAAGCAAAGCTCACAGCCATTCAAGAGGCAAAGGATTTGAATGTGCTGAAACTCGAAGAATTGGTGGGTTCTCTAATGCCTCATGAAATTACAATGAAAATTCATGACGAAGAAGAAACTATCTCCAAGAATAAGAACTTAGCTCTTAAAGCTGAGGCCTCACATGAACTTTCAGAAAGCAGGGACGACTCTGATCCTGAAATGGCACTAATCACTCGAAAGTTCAAGAAGTTTCTCGCAAGCAAGCGAGACGGGAAGATTAGGAGAAATCCTACAAACCAATCACATCAGAGAAATAATGGTGATTGGAACGTATAGGAAAGTGCTGACGCCTGCTATGAGTGTGGTAGAACTGGGCACATCAAAAAATAATGTTCACAACTCAAGAACAAGACTGTAAGTAGCAACAGTCGAGATTTCAGAGAAAAGAAGTTCAACCCTAGAAAAGCTCTGCTGACTTGGGATGACTCGGATGAAAGAGACAAAGAAATTAACGAAGATGATGAAGTAGCCCAACTTTGCTTCATGGCCAAAGATGAAAATTCCAAGGTAATCTCTGAGAATCCTGATTTCAATGAACTCAAGTCAGCTTTTCTAGAACTAAATGAAAATTATGAAAAGTTAAAAGTTAAGAATGCCAATCTAAAAAGTAAAGCTCTTTCTTTAATTAATACTGTTGAAGAGTTGGAAGGCGAAAAGGAAGAATTTCAAAAAAAAAATTGAACTCTATATTTTTGAAAATACTTCCTTGAAAAATAATATGAACGCTTCTAAGAAGGAAAACTCTCTTTTGTCCTCTAAAATTCAATCTCTCCATGAAGTAAAAGCTCCAGTTGAAAACAATTTTTTAAAATCTCACCTGGAAGATATTTCTATGCAAAAAATTAATCTAGAAAAGGAGATTGAAGATCTGAATTTTACCCTTTCAAAATTTACTCAAGGAAGAGAAAATTTAGATATTCTTTTGGGAAGACAGATGTTTTTTTGAGAAATGTGGAATTGGATACGACCCTTCAAAGAAGCAAAAGGACTATAAAAACTTCTTTCACAAAAATTTAGCTTCTTGCTCGCCTTTCACACTCTGTACAGTATGTAAAAAGAAAGGGCATTTAGCTAAAAATTGTCCTCATAGTGCTGTCAGAAATAAGGCATTCCTTTCTATTACAAAAAACAAAGTGAAACAAGTTTGGGTGCCAAAATTTCGTTTATCTAATCTTCCAGGACCTAAGAAAGTGTGGGTACCTAAAGGAACGAAACCAGAGTCTATTGTAGGTATGCTTGAAAGCAAGGACAGATTCCAACAAATGGATTCTCGACAGCGGATGTTCAAGACATATGACCGGTGATCGCTCTCTTTTCTCTCACATCACTCCGAAGAATGGAGGACTTGTTACCTTCGGAGACAACTCAAATGGGAAGATCTTTGGTAAAGGTAAAATTGGTACAGGCTCCATTACTATAGACAATGTATCCTTGGTTGATGGGTTGAAGTTCAATCTGATAAGTATCAGTCAACTCATCGATAGCAAATACAAAGTGCAGTTCGAAGGTGATAAATGCCTAATCTGTCATGCGTCAGATGGAGGTACCTTGGTCGGTAAGAGAGATGGTAATATCTATACTTTATCTTTTGATGCATCTGACTCTTCGCGGGAAGTTTGTCTTTCCGCTCAGCATAATGATATTTGGTTGTGGCATCGTAGATTAGGTCATGTTCACATGGACCTAATCAAGAAACTTCTCTCAAAAGAGCTTGTCAGAGGCCTTCCTAAGCTTAAGTTTGTCAAGGATAAGGTCTGCGATGCCTGTCAATATGGTAAATAGTCAAAAACATCCTTTCAAGGCAAAAATGTCGTTTCCACTTCTCGCCCTCTTCAACTCCTTCATTTAGATCTATTTGGCCCTTCGAGAAATGTCAGCCTTGGTGGAAAATTTTATGCTTTCGTTATTGTTGATGATTTCTCCAGGTACACTTGGGTTCTTTTTCTTACTCATAAGGATGAGGCGTTTGAAAATTTTTTTAGTCTTGTTAAACTGCTTCAAAATGAAAAGAAGTTGAAGCTTGTAAAAATTAGAAGTGATCATGGCGGTGAATTTGAAAAAGATTTTATTCCTTTTTGCATTGAAAATGGCATTTCACATGAGTTTTCTGCTCCTCGAACACCTCAACAAAATGGGGTTGTAGAGAGAAAGAATCGTACTTTGCAAGAAATGGCCAGAACCATGCTTCATGAAAATTCTCTGCCAAAATATTTTTGGGCCGAAGCCGTCAGCACTTCTTGTTACGTGTTGAACAGAGTACTCATCAGACCAATTCTTGATAAAACACCTTACGAATTGTTCTCAAATCGAAAACCAAAAATCAATTATTTCAAGGTTTTCGGCTGTAAATGTTTTATTTTGAACAATCGTGAAAATTTGGGAAAGTTCGATGCAAAATCTGACGAGGGAATATTTCTTGGTTATTCTTTAAAAAGTAGAGCATATAGAATTTATAACTGTAGAACTATGACTATTGAAGAATCTATGCATGTAGTATTTGAAGAATCTAACGTTGAAAAACCTAGTAAGAATGTAGGTGATGACAGTGAAGAACTCTCACTGGACTTGAACAACAAACTTAATGTTTCTTCAACCGAGGGGGAGTGCACAACATCCACTCACAACAACAGTGATGTGACACAGCCACTCCCAAAAAGTTGGAAATACTCATCAAGTCATCCACTAGAACAAGTCATAGGTAATGTGGAACGCGGAGTTACTACACGATCTACGGTAAATCTTTTTTGTGCGGAATTTGCTTTTCTTTCTCAAATTGAGCCTAAAAATATTTCTGAGGCTCTAAACGATTCTGAATGGATTCTTGCCATGCAAGATGAATTGAATCAATTTGAGAGAAGCAATGTTTGGTCACTAGTCCCGGCTCCTGTACAACAAAAGGTCATTGGAACTAAGTGGGTTTTTCGAAACAAACTTGATGAAAATGGCCATATTGTTCGTAACAAAGCTAGACTAGTTGCTCAAGGATACAATCAAGTCGAAGGGGTTGATTTTGATGAAACCTTTGCCCCAGTTGCTCGACTTGAAGCTATCCGAATGCTTTTGGCATTTTCATGTCATTTGAATTTTAAACTTTTTCAAATGGATGTGAAAAGTGCTTTCTTGAATGGGGTAATACAGGAGGAAGTTTTTGTTAAACAACCTCCTAGTTTTGTAAATGAAAAATACCCCGATCATGTCTTCAAGCTGAAAAAGGCTTTGTACGGTCTTAAACAAGCCCCTCGAGCTTGGTATGATCGTCTTAGCAGCTTTCTCATTGATCATGGATTCTCTCGTGGCAAAGTCGATACCACACTCTTCACGAAAATTCAGAATTTGCATATCTTAATAGTTCAAATATATGTTGATGACATTATTTTTGGTGCCACTGACGATGACTTATGCCAAGTGTTTGCTGAGAATATGCACAGGAAATTTGAGATGAGTATGATGGGAGAACTTACCTTTTTCCTTGGACTTCAGATCAAGCAGTCAAAAGAAGGAATTTTTATAAGTCAGTCTAAGTACTCACGGGAGCTTTTGAAACGGTTTGGCTTGGATAATGCTAAACCTAGAGGGACCCCGAATTCTCCTAGCGTTAATCTTGTGAAAGATGAAAATGGTAAAGATGTAGATAACAAACTTTACCGTGGCATGATTGGTAGTTTGCTCTACCTTACTGCTTCTAGACCTGACATAATGTTTAGTGTATGCATTTGTGCTCGATTTCAAGCTTGTCCCAAAGAATCTCATCTTTCTGCAGTTAAACGTATTTTTAAATATCTTTCTGGAACTTTAAATTTGGGACTCTGGTATCCACGGAACTCCTCGCTAGATCTAGTAGGCTTTTCTGACTCTGATTATGCGGGATGTCTTGTTGATCGAAAGAGTACTAGTGGCACATGTCAGTTCCTCGGCGATGCTTTAGTGTCGTGGCATAGTAAGAAACAAACTTCTGTGGCTCTCTCCACTGCTGAAGTGGAATATGTTGCAGCTGGAAGCTGTTGTGCCCAAGTATTATGGATGCGTCAAACTTTACGAGATTTTGGTGTCTTCATAGATCGTATTCCTATTATGTGCGATAGTAGCAGTGCTACTGACATTAGTAAAATTCTGTCCAACACTCACGCACTAAGCACATCGATATTCGTCACCATTTTCTCCGAGACAACGTTCAGAAAGGATTAATAGAACTCAAGAAAGTTGGCTCTGAAGATCAGCTCGCAGATATATTTACAAAACCGTTAGCTGAATCCTCCTTTTGTTCACTTCGTCGTTGCTTAGGAATGTGTGATCTTAGCTAAATGACCGCTTCATTTTTTGCTCATTCATTGTTTAGTCGACTAAAAGATTTTCAGTCGACTAAAAGTACTTTTTCAGTCGACTAAAACTTCACTTTCAGTTGAATGCGAGTCGTCATTCGGTTTAAGTCGACTCAAAGTACACTTTCAGTCGACTAAAACCTAATCAGTCGACTGAAAGTCATGTTTCAGTCGACTAAAAGTTTGTCGTCTATAAATAGGCCCACCTTTTTCACTTTAACTTTTTATTGTTTCCTTTTCACTATTTGCTTTTCGTTTTCACAGACTCATACTTTTCTTCTCTCTCCTGTCCACCTGTCACTACAAGGATCCACATGGACCCAAATCCACGTCCTCGTAGTCGTCGTCGTCGTCTGCTCATTGACTCTGACGATGAGTCCGACGCGGCTCCTGCCTCGACTGATGCTCTTGTTACTGCTGCTGCTGCTACTCCACCGCCATCCTCCCGCCGCCGCACTCGTCAAACTTCAGCCGCTACTACCCGTCCTTCGTCCTCTGCACCAGTTCCTCCGCAATCTACTGCTCCACCATCCTCAGGTACTGTTGCTCCTACTCATCCTCCACCTGCTGCCCCTTCTTCATCTTCATCTGCACCACCACCAACCTGTCCACCCCCTACCTGTCCCTATATCTCACCTACCGATCTACTTCACATTCCTCATTTTTTCCCCTCCGTCGAAGACCAACTCACCTACTATACCAGTTTCGTCAATCGCGAGGTCATCCCCGGTCGCCCAAGTGATGTCGCTCTCATGACTCAACTTGGCCTTACCAGTATTTTTGAGCGAATGGGATGTCTCTCCATTCTCTCTCCTCCCGCTACTTATTACCCGGCCCTTGTTCGCATGTTCTACTCCAACATGCATTTTTTCGCTCCACCACCCTCCTCTCTGACCACTTCTGTGAATGGGGTCCACATACGTCTCGATGCCACCACCTTAGCCTAAATACTCGGTTTCACCAATCCATCCTCAACCCCTGTCTTCACCATAAACACGTGGTGTGCCTCCAGCTCTTTTACTCCCCTCCAACAAACCCAAACTCTTCTAGGCGACCCGACCATTTCTCGGCCCCGTAAACCTAGTCTAGGTGACCTCTCTCCTTTTCACCGTGTTCTTCATCTTATCCTTTGTTATAATCTCTCTGCTCGCTCAGGATCTTATGCTACCTTTTCCTATTTAGACATCATCCTTCTCACCCACTTCTCCTTTAAACATTGCGGGCACCATCATGCTCGTAATGAATGCCCGGAAAACAAAATCCTCTGCCAATCTTCCTTTCGGACTCCTGCTCACCCGTGTTTTTGAACATTTTCATGTCCCTCTGCCCACCTCTACCTCGGAGTGTATCCCCCTTCAGAGTCACCATGTTCTTGACAAAACCTCTCTTCGTCGTGCTAGTTTCATCCTTCGCTCTAATCTCACCTCCGACACTGTCCTTCTTGAGCGCGTCACTGCTACTGATCCTTCCCACACCCAGTCTATTCCGGCCTCTGCTCCTGCTTCTCTTCCTTCTCCCTCGCCTGCTCCCGAAATTCCTTCAGCCGCATTTTCTACTCCTCTCTCATTTATTCCACCAACACCACCTTCTTCTACTCCGTTCATCCCCCCTGCACAGACTGACCCATCTAGCTCTTTCCCCTTTCCTCAAACTGACCCTTCCTCCTCGATCCCACATCTGCCCACTCCTCCTCACCCTTTTTTCTCTAGTCCGCTTGACGATTCTCCAACCTAAATTTTGATGAGTTCCTCTCTTCTGACACCCCCAACCTCTCTAAAACTCTTTCCCAACTTTCTACTTCGATTCAGTTAATTCTTGAATCGCAAACCACACTTGCTGCTACTGTTGCAGCTAACCACACCGCTCTCCTTCATGAGCTTACTGCCCTTCAGCAGTCGGTTCAACACTCCTCCGCTTAGCTTCTCTCGAACCAAATCAACTTTCACAACCTGCTTAATGACCTTACTGCTAACCTTTCCTCTCTTCCCCTCAATCACACTCCCCTCATGGAATGTTTGAGTCGGATGCAGCAAGATCTTCGTCACCAGCAGGAAACTGCCCTTCGAAATCATCGTCGCCAGGCTTATCTCACTACGAGCATTCTAACTGAACAAAACCGCTACTTGGCTCATCAGATCTTCGATCAGGCACACGGCTTTTGGGTGACTCGTCATATTCTTCCTTCTCGACACACTGGCACTGAAGGGGAAGAATGGTTCTTTAACCCGCATCTTCCCTACAACCCTCCGCAGCCACTCTCTCCTCGTGTCATCGAAGTCATTGAAGTCCCCACAACCGCTCCGCCACCTGCTGATCCCTCCTCCTCTACCCAGGGTGCTCACCGCCGTCGGCCTTAGTTTTTGTTTTATTCATTTCTTCTTTTGCTTGTTGCATTAGCTGCCCCTCTTTTTGATTAGACAAAGGGGGAGAACAAGTACTTGTTGATCATTTTTTGAATTGATCATTCTTTTGTATGCATCTTTATTAATTCTTTGATTAAAATGTTTAACTGATTAAGAAGGAGTATATCGTTTTTTTGTTAGAACTAATATTGTCATCATCAAAAAGGGGGAGATTGTTGACTTATTGATTTTGATGATTCCAGACATATTATCTCTAACATTAACTAACAACTTTATTAAGATAAACATTTCAGGATTTATCTCTTAATCAAACAAAGACAAGATCTTGACATGGACAAAGCTTGAATCAGAACTTGGACTCGGGATTTAAAGCCATGGACTACATTGAAGATGCAAGAACCTGATGTCAAATTTCTTTCTTGTCAGTATAAGTCTTTCTTAAATGATCTGACAGAAATTCTAGTAAAGAACCAAATCTTTTAGTCGAAGTCAAGTGTTTTAGTCGAAGTCAAGCATTTCAGTCGAAGTCATCAGTTTTAGTCGAAGTCAAGTGTTTCAGTCGAAGTCATCAGTTTTAGTCGAAGTCAAGCATTTCAGTCGAAGTCATTAGTTTCAGTCGAAGTCAAGTGTTTCAGTCGAAGTCATCAGTTTCAGTCGAAGCCAAGACTTTCAGTCGAAGCCATGACTTTCAGTCGAAGCTAAATCTTTTAGTCGAAACAAAAACTTTTAGTCGAAGCCAAATCATTTATTTTTAGTCGAATCCTTTTTTGGACTTTTCCTTCTTAACGGTTCACTTCTGCTACATATATAAATAGGGGGTCCTTGGGAGCATTTATTCTCTCTTGCGAAAATCTTTTTCATACTCTCAAATACATCTCAAAAACTCTCTCTCATCTTGATATCTTATCTTTCATTCTCTATTGAGTGAGTTTTTTATCCTTGAGATTGTTCATAGTGAGCTTCTTGGTTTGGTTCTAGAAAGGATTTAGATCTTCCCACCTAAGAAGGCTTAAATCTTATTCTTCATTGTAATATTTGCTCAAGAAGGAGCTTGTTTGTTTACATTCAACTTGTAAATCTCTTTTCATTTGTAATCTGTTGGAAACCTTGGAAGGGTTTCGAAAATTGTACTGCGGTTTGAGCTAGCACCTGAAGCTAGTTGGTTTAATGAAAGGCTCGAGTAGGTCTCCCTTGTGTGGAGTGCTCGAGGACTAGACGTAGGCTGGTGGGGCCGAACCAGTATAAATCTCTGTGTTAAATTTATCACTGTTATATCTGTCATCACTTTGTATCTCAGTTTTTAATTTATACTCAAAGCTGTAAAACACCTATTCACCCCCTCTAGGTGTATTTAGGGACCTACAGTTGTGTCTTCCCATTTCACTTAAAGGCAATCTCAACCGCCAAATGAATGAATGTCAACAAAACAGAAAACATAAGAGTCAAAGAAAACCTATAAGGTTTTCATCTTGTCAAGGATCATAGGGAATCGATTGACAACGACAATGCTTTAGGAAGTCAAAGCGAGATACTATGCAGTCTAAAAGCGACAATTTTCTACTGTGACCAACATTACTTAAAGACAATTTCGACCAAGAAAATAGATTTTGATAACACAAAATTGAAAGTTATAGAAGATTCCCCATGGTTTTGGGAATGTACAAGTTCATGTAAAACGAATGATAAACGATTAATCTAGAGCAAATCAAATGGGCTGATTCACAATACTAGAAAATAGCATATGTCCACACAAAGTAGTTTTGTGCAGTGACCATTTTGAAAGAACACTCAAAACTACAAAGTTAGATCGAGTAAAATGCACCAATGGCAATCGAAATATGAGCCCTTTTTCAGTAAAGTCACTCAATTTTTTTGTCATTTTTGTCGTTGAACTCTGAAATATGTTCAATTTGACCATTTCGTCAGTTACGGTTAAATTTTCTCTGTTAAGTGGTCACATGATGTGTGCACATGGCGTCACAATAGAGGCAAAACCGTCACTTCAGTTCAATATATATATATATATATATATATATATATATATATATATATATATGGATCGTGATCCATTGATAGCGCTAGCACTGTTGCTAGCGCTAGCACTGTTGCTAGCGCTGTTTGGCCGTCCGCTACATAATGTAGCGGACGAAAATTGGCCGTCCGCTACATTATATAGCGGACGGTGCTAGCGCTGCTAGCGCTAGCAATGGATCACGGTATATATATATATATATATATATATCGACATATCTGTCTTCCTTTTTCATTTTCATCACAATAGATCTGGGCGTCTTGGAGGTCGGCGCAGGCATGGTGGCGGTCGTTGTTGCAGGTTTGGGGGATGGGTCATCGTCGTGTACTTGGTAGAGCTCCAAGATCTGGTCGTCGTCGTTGCGGGCTTGGCAGAGCTTCAAGGTCGTCGTCGTCGTCGTCACAGACTTAGGGGATGGGTCGTTGTCGTCACCGCAGGCTGGTGGTATTGTACTCTGGTGGCGAATTTTGGGTGGTGTTTGTGGCGGGGCTTGGTTGGTTTTGATTGGGTGATACTGGTGCTGGTGGTGGCCGCGGGCTGGTGATATTGTACTGTGGTGGCGAATTTTGGGTGGTGTTTGTGGCGGGGCTCGCTTGGTTTTGATTTGGTGATACTGGTGCTGGTGGTGGTGTTGTACTGTGGTGGCGGATTTTGGGTGGTGTCTGCAGCAGGGCTTGGTTGGTTTTGATTGGCTGGTGGTGGTGTATTTATGGTAATGGTGTATTGTGGTGGCGAATTTTGGGTGGAGTTTGCGGCGGGGCTTGGGTGGTTTTGATTGGGTGCCGGCGGTGGCCGGCGGTGGTGCATTTGTGGTGATTGAGCGTCTGGTGCTGTTGTACTGTGATGGCGGGTGATGGTGTTGCACGGTGATTGAGTTCCAGATGGTGGCAGGGAAAAGAAAAAAGAACATAACTAAATTTGTCGCTAAATTTACTTTAATTGTCTTAGTGATAAAAAGAAACTATAATTAAGTTAAATCAAGTAAAAAAAATGAAATGAAGAGTTACGTTGGTGAGATGATTTGGCCTCTGAGTTACATGACTATTTAACGGGACTATTCCTAACGCCGGCTGACAGAATAGTCAAATTTGACATATTTGAGAGTCTCGTGACCAAAATGGCACCAAAAAAAATTGAGTTACTTTAATAAAAAAAAAAGGGATCATAGTTAAGTGGTCATTAGTCCATTTTACTAAATTAGATTTGCTGCAGTTCTTAGAAAAATAGCAATCTCCAAAAACTAACGAATAACGTTTATACCTAATTGAAGTGCCTTTCAGAAGCATCATATCTCCTCGTAGACTAGTTTTATAAAATGGTTGCTTTGAAGCAGAAGTATAAAGAATCTCTAAAAAATTTAATATATAAAGTTAAAGTAGACATGCTGATGGATTTAGAAAGATAAAAATCACTAAGAACCAATGGATAATGAAGATTGTAAATTAAATCAAAGTTGTTGACGAAAACAGAAAAAGTCTTACGTTCTACATTTTTCCCTACGAAAAACTGAGAGTTTGAGGAAACTTAAAACTAAAAAGTAAAACACATAAAACGTATGAGTAACAGATAAAATGTTGACAATATTAATAGATTTCCTTCCCACAGCAAAATCGGAACCTCTTATGTTGTTCGAGCAATTCGGCAAAAGTTAAATCCGCATGCAACACAAAGCGATTTACATTCAAGCAAAAAACTAAAGCAAAAATAAAATAAACTCTTTAGTGTAGCCAATCCTCCAAAAATACAAGTATAATCTAAGTTATTAAAAAAACTAAAGCAAAAATAAAATAAACTCTTTAGTGTAGCCAATCCTCCAAAAATACAAGTCTAATCTAAGTAATTAATAGCGAGAAAAATATAATAATACCAAATCAGGGGATTGAATTCCAATCAAGTGTGTGCCGTGGATAAAATTTGAAGAAGAAAACATTGTTACCCTCACATCATTTTTTTACTTTAAAATGTTTTAAGGTCTTCACTAAATATTGTAACCGTAGGCGCAGCCCCACTCAGTCAACCCACAACCCCCGTCCCCAGCCCCCATAATTCATCACATCCACCAGCGTAGACCCCTTAGATCTACCCCATCTTATCCACCCCACTGCCATGCATCCGCCACCCATCTCAGTCACCAGGGGCACTCGTCTCAGATTTGTATTTGGTGAAAATAGTGGTGGGTTTGATGCAAGTGGCAAAGGTTGGGAGTGGAAGGAGGAGTAGAAGTGGAGGCAGGTACACAATCAAAGGCGGCGCTAGGCAGTCATGTACTACTAAGGAGGACTGTGAGTCGAGTCGGAAGGAGATGGGCACGGTGAAGCTGGCCACGGTGGTTGGCCGAGACTACAGTGGCGGAGGTAGTATAGATTAATCATTTACTCCACTTTTTTTACATTGCGCAGATCTCTTTCTACCAAAAGCAAGACAAGTTACATGAAAACCGCCTAATACGAACACTTTCAGAAATAGAGGTAGATACTCATTGTTTAAGTAGAAGAGACCATACTGCAATTTGCTGAAAACAGGGAGGCAAGGAGGAGTTTACCCTTTCAGGAATAACCACGACGTCAAACAGGGAGAACACCAAATGTTTTGTTCATATGCTACCGGGAAGCTTGTTCCTGTAGGCAATATCACATAATCGTTTTAAACTCTTTCAACTTTCTTTCCTACACACTGGTTGAATTTACAAGTTGGATCGAAGTCGCATTCCCTCGTCCTACGGATCACCGACATGATCTTCCATTCCTTCAGCTTTGTAGCTCAGCTACAGTGGTCAACTGTGTGCCAGCTCCAACTTGGCATACGACAAACATTCTGATTCCCTCCCACTTCGTTTGGTAAAATGAACAAAGCCCTAAAATAACTCTGGACCAAAACTGCAAGATTGTAGTAAAAACAAGCTAAGCAACAAAAAGCTAGTTCATATGTAATGTCAAACTGCTTCAATCTGCTCCATCTGTTTCTTTACTTACGTAAAGCGGAAAGTGAAGAAAGAACTCTAAGATAAATACTAAACCTGTCTTTTCTAATCCATCTGTCCAATTATTATGTAAAGAATGATCAAGTTCCTGGTGAAAGATAACTCTTTCAGTAAATTTTCTGCGTGAGCATTTGTCGACCTCTTCCTCAGCTTCTCTTTAGAAAGAGAACTTAAAGGTACCAACCTTGGAATCTGTTGCTGATTCCCAAAAGGAAAGTTTCTTCTGCTCGGCTTTTTTCTCCTCGGATTGCATCACAAGCTGGTCAATACATCCAGGGAAAGAGGCCTCAATCACATTCTTGAACTTGTCATGCAAATTTACCCGGTCTCTTGTTCCAGACACAAGCGTGCTAGCATTTGGCTTGTTGAGAAAATCCAGAACATTCAACAAATTCCTCCTGCAAAAAAATATAAAAATAAAAAAATATTTACCGATAACTTCCTGTATATTGCCAAATCTGATTTAAGTTCCACTAGTATAAATCCAATATATCACCTCTATAGTTTTTGGATGCCCCTTCAAACAAACTAGGCCATGTAGTGACAAAAACTGTTCTAGCATCAAGTACGTCATTTTTTCATTATCAACAGCACTGTTTCTTAACTATTTAAGCCTATCTCGAAAATTCATTAATGTGTTAGTTGAGTGCCAGTAAACCTAAGCACCACATATTAAATAACATTAATATCTGAGCAGACTAAAATAATCTCGGCATATGACATTCTATGCCATGCAATTTTCCTTATTTTATGTATTGATCGGCTTTGACTTTTAGATCTTTTACCAAGTCAGTTACCCCCAAAATCAGAGGTGAGCCAAATCATAATCAAACTAAAAAGCCGGTAAATTTCACGGATGATTGATTGAACGGTTAAACTGGAACACTTTTCTTGGAATGCATAAATGTGTGACTTTTTCTATTCCTAAATCAAAACCTCTGTGACAATGAACCAGAGCCACTCCTGTTTTTTATATGAACCAACTTCTGAGAAATGCAATTAGTTATCTTTTGGAGCGATCCTACCAACGTAGTAGAGGAGAGGACACTAAAGTATCATGCCAAAATAGCCTACCGTTTCCTCCTCGAGAGAATGATGTAAAAAATACGAGTACCTATCTGACAGGACAAAAGGACATGCACTCCAGGTTTGCAACAATTTCAGTGAAATCTGAGAAGGAATATGGAGCAATCATTTGGGGGAATGGCGCCCCTCCTCCTCTTCAAAAAGAACAACAAAAAGAAAATTTCCATAGCCAAAAAAAAAAAACCTAAAAAAAGGTTTCTAACAATTTCAGCACTTAAATTATTAAAACAGCTTAAACTTGCAAGTCTGTCCAACAGTCAAAAACTCTCCAAATTATACTAATAAACCTATTGTGTGGCATCTTACATGCAGATCCATAAATTTCCAAAGCCATTCAATGAGTAAGACCAGCCAGCCAGTACACTCAGATCTCACCTCATTTATATATGGGGCTCAATATCTCCGAAAAGATACGTAGAACCTTTCTAAAATGGTCATGGTACTACAAATCATACATGTGGTGCATTCAATAATGGAGCGGATCCTCGTCCAGGTAAAAACTCTTAAACCAACTGTAGCTGGAATTTCTACTGTGAGTTGTAAATAATTGCTCAAGGAAAGACCCTAAACAACAAAGCTTTCATAATTTTAGGAGGACCAGACAAATTACTAAATCAATAAATCCTTCGCAATCAAGGCTTCCTACCCTTACTCGACTAATAAAAGAAGGTCTATGTATTAAGTACTCGGTGTTATAAATGGTTACACTTGTGGAACTGGTGAAAGTCGGGAACTGTCGGTACCTTTTGAATCCATGAACTTGACACTAATTACTCTCCTCACTGGAGCATCTAGAGCCCCACGTTGGATATGAACAGTCCACCTCGAGCAGGCTTCTTCCTTGTGTTGCAACACATGCACTAGAGCATTCCCATTCCAGTGACCCCCATGTTAACTATGATGCTACTTGGTTTCCCAATATTCTGAACCATACAGCATAACTAGCGGATGGTCGCACTGCCATCTTACATAATTTTTGTTCCTCTTGAGTGGAGTATGATGATTGCACAGTACTCGTTTCCACTAACCCATAATTGTTCTGACCTTTTGGACAACATCTTCGCCAGTCTCTGTCTCCAGTCATGGCTATATTAAACTATGTCTGAGGCAGCTTATTTTCTTTGTGCGGGAAGCAGCCAGGTCTTCCATTTTGACAGGTGACAGTTTGAGGAAACAGGACTGTGCTATGTACCTGGGTGCTTCCTCTGAAAGGGGTGGGAGAGTGTGGAGCATATTGTTCTTCATTGTCCGACATTTAGCAGCTTATGGAATTCGCTGTTGTTCCTCTTGGGCATCGATCTGGTGATGGCATGCACAGTATCTGAATTCGTTTTGAGCTGGTCATTATACTAACGCAAAAGGAAGAAGAATGTATCACGGGCCATAGCACCTCTCTGCCTCGTGGAGTACACAGATGGGACGAAACCATAGGACTTTACACAATGAGGAATTGTATATAGAACCCCCTAAAAATGACTTCTTGATTTTTTTTTTTATTATTATTTTTTTAAGGGTTATCGTGGCCATCCTTTTCAGAGGATCTCATGACCCTTTTTGGAAGATTTTCCTTGCTGCAATTACACTGTGTATAACCTGGCGTGTATGGGTTTCACCCCTCCCTTGGAGGTTCCCTACATATAAACACCCATTGCTCACGATAGAGAAAAAAGAAGGAAAATCCTTCTTAGGTACCTCTTGCCCATACATATTTTGGGGAACTCAATATGGTGTTATATCATGGAAAAGTTCTCCAAGGAGTACCTCCAGACAACGTAGTTTGGATCAAATTGTTAGTGGTATTGTTGTCACTTGTCACTCATTAAAGCATTAATGGTAAATTTGGCATTTCACACCAAAAATTGATCCAAAATACGTCGTTTTGAGTCATGCCACAGAGAACTTTTCCATGGCATAGCAATAGATTAGTCTCTCCCTATTATTAATAGTCCATTTATGCTAGAAAGCAGCAAGAGACGGTTAAAACACGTACACTAAAAGAAATCAACCAAAATCTTCAGCAAAACTTAATAAAGAAAAAGTTCAAAGAGACCACCTTTAGACCCTAGGACCAAAAGCATAAATTCCAAACGAACAGAGCGGTTAACATCTAATGCAGAGGAAGACGGTCTTTCAGAGGTACGACTATTTTTTTTCGATCAGATGCACCAAACAAAACAAAGACTTCACAAGACACCCACGTGTCCAACAAGAAAAAACATCTACTTGCCTTCTCTGCGTAAGCCATAACAAACCAAATAAGGAGAAAGGACCTAATTTCCTGACCGAGAGAGTAAAAGTAAAGAAGGTGATTAGCAGCTTCTTCTGCTGCCATACACATACAAAACCCGTTTATGGGAATATGATATCTTTTCTTCAAAGGACCGCACCCCAAAAGAAAAAGACACCATCGGAGCAGCTTTAGTCTTCCAAACAGCCTTCAAATAAAAACTGTTAACCTGACCTTCCGAGACAAGACACTCATGATAGCATCTAACCTCATAAGAACCCACATAGACTAAAATCCACTTCCATATAATACTACAAGTTAACTTCCAATTATATGATTCGAGAAGACTAAATAATTCAGTTAACGAATCCAATTCCCAATCTTGAAAATTCATGTGGCACCCTTACGCCTCCTCTATTCTTACTACATTGCATTCAAGATACTTTGTCTTTGTTCTGAACCAAAAGTTCTTGGATTCTAATGTAAATCTCCATGACTCGGCATTTACTGTAATTCTAGTCTCCTCATTAATGCTAGATCCTGTCATTGAACCCCATCCTGAGTATTCTTTTTAGGCCACCCATTACAGATGCAAAATGATATGAGCTTAAACAGATCATGGTTGAAGTACAATTAAACTGGAAGGTCACTTGATTCTGCTTCATCATGCGTATTCTTGATACATCAACATACTTAAAAGAACTTCTTTTGTCTCTAAAAATCACGGCTACTTCCCTTGGTATCTTGCCGTAGGCATTTCTCCAAATCCATAAAGACCAAGTGAAGGTCCTTTCCTATCTCTCTAAATCTCTCCATAGTCTTCTAAGGAGGAAAATCGCTCATAGACACGAGCATCATAAATGTAACTTCATAGAGCTTGTTAGAGCAGCAAATGAAACTTTAGATGGCTTGAATTACTTTTTTTTCCCCATACTTGAAAACCAGAGAATCTTTGACATCCTACTCTATAAAAAACTTAAGCCTTCAGTGCTAACAATAATACAGTAGGAGGTGTTAACATCCACTTAACCCAGCCAATTGAGAGTCTCAAAGCTGGCACTACGTTTCATGTGTTGGTTTCAGGGATGCAACTTGGGCGGGCTGGATGGCCGCAGGAGTCAGCCAACGCCAAGTCCGCCCTCAAGAAGCTGTGCCCACGCCCAGGCCAAACCATCTATGGACTGGGCTATATCTGCCCAAGCCCAGCCTACATAAATTTTGGTAGGCATGGGCTGACCACGGATGCAAGTTAGTTTCCTTGATTTTCAATGTACAATCAACACAAAGAAAACATCAATAACAATTTAAGTCTACGGATCAATCACATCATAACGCAAGTCTCAAAAGTGAGTAACTAATGGAATGCATGGTAAAGATGCTTAGGAAAAAAAGACAGCAAATCGTAGACACGAATAACCATTATACATAATTATATTGAAAATTCGACAGGCAGGACGCTTGTAAAAAAATCTTTGCCCATGCCTAGCCCATATTTTTTATGAACTCCTATTTCCTTTCCCACGCCCACCATGGTCTCTCAAAATGTCTGCCCGTGTCCTTGTCTTTGAGGGCTGGCACAGGTTGCCCACGAGTTGCTCAGTCCAAGTTACACCCCTGGTTGGTTTGCCTGCGCCCTCCACCCAAAGGGTTCCTCCTTAATAAACTAAGATTAATTCGGGGTTAAAAAAATAAGATTGCTTCCCCAAAACATTAACCTATGCAATGAGTCAAGACAAGTACCTTATACTAGAAGAAAAAGAACTCTCTAGTGAACTTTCCCCAAGTTTAACAGACGGCACCAAGACTAGTATTCTATACAAGATGAAAATAAGAACTCACTAGTGAACTCCTATTTTCTTGCCCACGCCCACCATGGTCTCTAAAAATGTGTGCCCGTATCCATGTCTTTGAGGCTGGCACAGAGTATCCATGTCTTTGAGGCCTGTACAGGTTGCCATAAGTTGCTCAGTCCACATTGCACCCCCAGTTGGTTTGCCTACGCTCTCCACCAAAAGGCTCATTCTTAGTAAACTAATCTAAATTCAGGGAGAAAAAGTAAGCTTGTTTGCTGGAAACATTAACATATGCAATGAGTTAAGACGAGTATTTCATACTAGAAGAAAAAAGAACTCTCTAGGGAGCTTTCCCAAGTTTAATAGACGGCAGTACGACTATAGCGTAAAAGTAGCAGTCCGTAGTACTGATAATCCAGGCATAATAATATTAACGAGGAGGGAAAACAAGTCAACTTTGGCATGGGAAGTAATGTAATGCTAAAAAGGAAAAGACATGGAGAAAGAGCATGCCAGCTTCAGATCTGAGTTGCACAAAGCGTGGGTGGAACAAAAAGCAGGTGCGAGATTTCGGACCACGGAGCATCACAAGTATAGAGGGTTTTTTGGGTGGAAATGTGAACATATGCGAGATGGGGAGCGAGGTTTCAAAGTGGTGGTGTCACCAGAATTGGAGTATAATGCAACTAAGCGTCAGATTACTTCCAATCTTCAGCAACAAGGGAAGCCCTCTATGTGGTCCAATGCTCTCATTTGAGGAAGATGTGCCAGGTGTTGCACGTTCACAAGAAACGTGAGCATACGAGCCTTATTGAAAAGGCCCAGTCATGGAAATGTCCCTCCTCTTAATCCATAAATGCTCTTACCTGGGACACAATCATCCAGAAGATGCATCTCACTAAAATAAGGGTGAGTATCAAGGGTGAAGCCTCTCACAGGTGAATAGGCTCATGAACCACCCTGTTTTGACTACAAATCTTCTCCTCATCATGCAACAATACAAAATCAACCCCCCACCCCCTCAAACACCAACACCACCCCCCCCCCCCCCCCAAAAAAAAATAAAAAATAAAAAAGAAACCCTTCCACATCCCTAAACAAAAAAAGGGAACCCAGCCAGCCACCTAAGGAAAGAAAAACACTGAGTATTCATTAACCATGTCACTTCTTTCAATAAAATATATACTTGGAAGAAGCCATAATGATCTTTCAATCCATTGCGCATGAAAGCACATTTCAAAGGCTCAACCATATAAATTGATGGTAGTTAAACAGCATTTTAGAAACATTCTTTAAACTGCACCATATTTTCTGCAAGAAAAAAGTTACATTCGACTTTATTTGACATACTGTTATCTTTAAAACACTTTAGATCATATAGATGCATCTTAGGTCGTATTGTCAGAATATTTTGGATTCGGTAGGGCATAAACTGTTTAGTCATCAGGTTGAGGAAGTTTAGACCTTAGTTAACATGTAAATGAAATTTTCAGACATCTGAGTCTTCGATATTGGGTCTGCTGTAGCTCAAGAAGCTTTGAAATAGAAGAACTGTCTCAATACATATCATGTTATTTCTAAGAAAATTTATAAAAGGCAACTAATGGTAGTAAAGAGATCTTTTTCAATGGTGAGCAACCAAGATTTTTATGTAATTGAGAATAAAATGACACGTAGTCTAAAAAAATACCGACTAGCAGTTACCAGAAATTTCTCATGCAGAAAATAAGTAGCATACCTGCTAACAAAATTCTGTGTTATGGCAATGGAATCTTCAAGATTGATCACCAAATGCCACCATCCATTGGGCACGAAAATCACTTCCCCAGCTTTGCAAACACATTCTATGGGTTTCTTTTTCCAAGTCTTTGTAGCGTCGTAGAAGTTCATGAACCACTCAATGATCGAAACAGGACATGCCACCTCTGCCCCATCCGGGCTAGGATGCACCCCTGGTGGCACCACATCAGGGGGAAACAAGACCCACTTCTTGGATCCCTTAATCACTGCATTCCAAGCGGACGTCGAATTAGGATCAATGTGAAATGACGAACCAGATCCAGCTGGTCCAATGATAATCCACCTATAATCAGGCCTCTCATTTCCCAAACAACAAAACAAATCCTCATTAAAGTACACCGGAACTTCATAATCCGAATCCAATATTGGAACCTTTTCTGCAAATTTTGGGTCAAAAAGATACAACGGTCTTTCCTCCCTTGCTTGATCCGAATACCTGAAGAAGTCCTCAAGTTTCATCTCCACTGGTCCAACCGAAAACCGAACATTACCACACACCTCAACCAAATAATCCCTTTCCCATTTTCCCAATGCAGCCCAATTATCCAAACAGCCTTCCAACAACACCGGCTTATTTGGCTCCTCAAAATTTGCTACAAATTCGTTGACAGAAATCCCTCTCCTTCGCTGGATATTGTCCCTTTCAAGCCATTCGGGTTTCATTTCAAGATTGGCACAAAGCCAGCTCTGGAACAGATAATCAGAATAAAAATCCCTAACTTTGAAACTCAATGACCCCATGCTGGAGACATCAAAGTTAGGCATGTATGCACTAACATGCGTAGATTTCCAGGACCCGTTAAATGAAAACCCACCACCAAGACCTTCCAACACAAGATTCCTCCAAAGGGGTTCATGGTTACAAAGTACGTAAAATGATTTGCTCACAGTGGACAAATTACCCAAATCGGTAGCACCCAAAACACCAAGAATTTCAAGAACAAGCTCATCAGTTAGGGTTTGGAGGTTACCTAGGCCTGAGTTTCTTGAGTTGTGGGGACTTGAACTGAAGTAGAAATTGCCCAGTGGTTGGACCCAACAAGCTGAGGCCTTCAAGCTGAACCCTTCTTCTTCTTCCTCTATTGCTACTGGGTTTTGGGTTAATTCTTGATTCCTTGAAACAGATTTTGGTTTTCTGGAAGCGATTTTGTTGCGCTTCCTTCTCTTTCTCTTACTGGTTTTGAGCAGCAAGTTGTTGCACCAAATCATTCTTGTTTGTGAAACAACAAAATGCAGGCGGTCGTGTGGACGAATGAAGAGATTACAATGGAAATTTTAGTTTGAGCCGCCTGGGGCAAGAAATGACGGAGCACTAGCAGGCAGGCACGCGCCGCCAGATTCCCTGCTGTTATTGCGTTTTGGAACGCGGTATTCACGCTCCAACTTTTTGAGCTGAATTCTATTTCTCGGATAAAGATCATCTGCTCTGCTGTAAAGCGCTACAATATTTAGCGATAAAAAAATATCATTTAAAGTATTTTATCATTGTGATTTAGCGATAAAAAAATATCATTTAAAGTATTTTATCATTGTGATTAAAATTTATAATGACAGCAGAGGATCTTGATCCTCATTTCTCCTTCTTTGATTTTTTTTATTTTTTTATGAAAGAAAATTATTGTTAATTTTTTCTTCAAAGCTTGATTATTTTAGGCATATTTCCAGTTAGAAGTAAATATTAGGGCTTCTAATTTGTAAAATTTGATGAACTTCTTGATTTTTATTTTTCTTTGGATTTCCTTTTTACAAGCTGAGCCGAGCTTTGCTTGCGTTCGTGTAAATTTCGCTAACACGAGTTCGAGCATTTATTTGGAGCTCATAGCGAACACGAGCATATTTTGAACACTATCACAATAAATAAAACGAGCTCGAGCTTTTATGAATGAGCCTAGTACTCATTCATTTGTGGCCCTAAAATGTCAGCACTATGTCCTGGTGCTTGTTTGATTGCTTTTACAATTTTTAATATACCTCGAGCAAATTGAAAAGAAAAAATGTGATAGATGTGAAAACTCAAATTCACATATTGTCGTTGTGCATATGTTTCTCAGTGTTTTTAATATTATAGTGATGAAAGTAGAGCAGAGAAGATTAGTGTTACTTTGGTAAGATTACATCTTATTAGTTAAACTCCATCAAACTTAATGGTCAACATCGTCGTAGTGAAGCAAAACACTTAAGCATGTGATGAATTTTTTTCCGGAAAGAAAACTGAAAAGCACCGCAAAAATCTTTCTTAGCAAAAGTATAGCGTTAGAACAATTAAACTCAAGAAGCTTGAAAATAGTGGATAAGTTTTTGGGCCAACTTTTAATTGTTGTATGATCTTAGGCATCTACTCTTGAAGTGTTTGTAGCAACATTATCTCTTTTTGCTTACTATTTTACTTGAATTATAACCTATAACAAGAGAAAATATGAAATTTAATGTGGTCATTCTCAGCGAACAAACCAATAAAAATGATAACTATTGTATTCAATGACAAACAAAAAAAGAAAAATATAAATGAATCTTCTCATTTGTAATTTTCTTTCCCGGCCACTGTTGCCAACATATCTCCATCACCAGGAACGTCGCCACCATCCTAAAGTATTGTAATGGCATAGACATAATTAAGTGGGGGAGATGTGGGCATGCAGAAAAGTAGGGATGAAATGTTGAAATGGTGCATATGTAATTAGGTGGAGATATTTGGGTAATTTGTCCAATTGCATGTAAATCTGTAGGGGTTGTGCAAAAATAATATATATATATATATATATATATATATATATATATATATATATATATATATATATATATATATATATATATATATATAGGGGACCGATCACACACCACCGGTGGAGAAATAACAATTTCTCCACCGAACCGCAGGTAAGAGCAGCGGTTGGCCACGTGGCGCAAAAAGGACGAAAAGGTTGGCATGTGGCGCAAAAAGGACGAAAAGGGACGAAAAAGGACGAAAATAATATGAGAAATTCACGAAAATATCACGAGAAAATGAAAAACTCGTGAGAAAATGGTGGCAATAATGCCCAACCGCAACTCCTACATGCGGTTGGCATTATTGCCTTCCGTGACCCCACCCCCCTTGCCCCCCCCACGCGTCACCCCCCTTGCCCCCCACCCCCCTTGCCCCCCACCCCGTGGCCCCCACCCTATGTCCTTTTCCCCCACCCGTGAACCCCCTTCCCCCACCCGTGAACCCCCTCTTCCCCCACGTGTCATTACCACCCTACCCCCCACCCCCACGTGTCATTCCCCCCTCCCCCTCCCTGCTGTTCACTCACGGTTCTTCCCTTCCTCTCTCACTTTTCTCTCTATAAAATCCCTCCTCCCCGAATCATTTTTCCACCCTCCTCATTCTCCCTATCTCACCTACATACAAACAAAAAAAATTTACGCTAGAAGATCGGTGGATAACCGCTAGAAGATCGGTGGATTTTTCTTGAAATATATCAAGTTAAAACAAGTAAGTATTTTTCAATTTGTTCATACCAATTGATTGTTTAAATTGTGTTACGCTTAAATTGTTCTTACAATAGTCTAAAATTCGTGTTTAGGGCGTCAAAATTACGTTTTGACAAATCGGGGTATTACATTCGAAAAATTCCAAAATAGCGATTTTTTAGGGCGTCAGAAATAGAATTTTTCACGAATTTATAAAAAATAGCTAGAGCTAGATTTTGCCAAAGTACGAAACAGAGACCCTAGTTATTTTCAAAAGATCTGTATCAGGTAAAAATTTCAGATTTTTCCAAAGACTGGAAAGGGGTTAACTGATACACGCAACCTTGTAACTTTGCAGTGTAATTTAAAATATCAAGCCAGCGCGATTTCGCGCGAAACTTTTATGAGAACCCTAGGGTGTTGGGAAGTTCCATTCCCCAGGAATTCGGGCCATTCCGAAGCCGTTAGCTAATTTTTTGGCCGAACGGGCTTTTAAGCGCTCGATCCGGACACCGGTTCGAGATTTTTAGGCGAAAAATCCGTAAAATACTTTTTAGATCAAGAATGAACTCAGGAAGCTTAAAATAGCATTTTAAAGCACTTTTGATATTTTCTGAAGCCAGGGGGTATTTTGGTAATTTGCCACCCCGAGAGGGGTATTTTGGTAATTTTCCCGAAAAAGTTTTTCAACGGACTTTTAAGTCCAGAAATGTAAGTAAAACGCCTGAAATGTTGTTTTGCAGCTGATTGCGGGGCGTAATTGTCGCTAAAGGTGAAAACTTAATTAGACAGTTTTTTCACGAATTTATAAAAAATAGCTAGAGCTAGATTTTGCCAAAATACAAAACAAAGACCCTAGTTATTTTCAAAAGATCTGTATCAGGTAAAAATTTCAGATTTTTGCAAAGACTAGAAAGGGGTTAACTGATACGCGCAACCTTGTAACTTTGCAGTGTAATTTAAAATATCAAGACAGCGCGATTTCGTGCGAAACTTTTATGAGAACCCTAGGGTGTTGGGAAGTTCCATTCCCCAGGAATTCGGGCCATTCCGAAGCCGTTAGCTAATTTTTTGGCCGAACGGGCTTTTAAGCGCTCGATCCGGACACCGGTTCGGGATTTTTAGGCGAAAAATCCGTAAAATACGTTTTAGATCAAGAATGAACTCAGGAAGCTTAAAATAGCTTTTTAAAGCACTTTTGATATTTTCTGAAGCCAGGGGGCATTTTGGTAATTTGCCCCCCCGCGAGGGGTGTTTTGGTAATTTTCCCGAAAAAAAGTTTTTCGGTCCAGAAATGTAAGTAAAACACCTGAAAGGTTGTTTTGAAGCTGGTTTGATGGGCGTTAGTGTGACAATGAACCCCCGGGGGCTATTTTGCTAATTTTACATTACACAAATTTGTGCTTAAAATAACTTTTAGTTCAGGAAAGGGTGTGAGACACCTGAAAAGTTATTTTAAAGAGTGAATTCAGGAAGCTTAAAATCCCATTTCAAAGCACTTTTCAGATTTTTTTTGTCAGGGGGCATTTTGGTAATTCGCATCCCCGATAGGGGTATTTTCGTAAATTTGCAGCGTTAAGTTTTTCAAAGGATTTCTTAGTCCAGAAATGTAAGCAAAGCACCTGAAAGGTTGTTTTGAAGCTGATTTGGGGCGTTAGGGTGATAATGAACCCCCAGAGGCATTTCGGTAATTTGCCGCTCATCGGGGGCTATTTTGCTAATTTTACATTATACCAAATTTCCCGAAAGACGGTGGTTTAAATAAATTTTATTCTTCTTTTATTTAAATTTATGACTTGTTGAGAATGATATAATTTTTATTTTTTAGATTACAGTATAAATATGGATGCAACTGGAGGAAATAATTTTTGTGAAGGTTCTGATCCACCTTACGTTGGTCAAGTTTTTCAAGCACTGGACGAAGTTGAAGCATACTATAGAGCATATTCGAAAACGATAGGTTTCGGTATTAGAACTAAGACGACTAGAAAACGGGCGAATACAGATCAAATTTGTGCAAGACTATTTGAGTGTCATAGAGGAGCACCGCATGTAACTCCGGTCGTTCGGATCAGTGACGAAGGGACAACAAGACAAAGAAAACGGGACACATTTCCGGGTACCGGCTGCAAGGCCCATGTGTATGCAGTACACCGAAAAAATGAAAACCATTGGGTTGTCACAGGAGTGGAGTTGAGCCATAATCATCAGTTGATGACCCCCAGTAAGATTGGTCAAATTCATCAACACCGAGAAATAAGCGCGGCACACAGACAACTAATTTTTACAATGGCCGAGGCTAAAATTCCACCTTCTAAGATGATGGGGGTTTTCTCAAGCCAGGTTGGGGGGATTGACAAGTTGAGTTTCAACGAAGTAGACCTTCGAAATGAACTTCGTGCTCAGAGGAGAGAGTCTTTCGGTAAGAGTGATTCTCAAACTACACTTGATCTCTTCAGGTCCCTTCAGAGTGAGAATTCTGGATTTTTTTACAGTCTCCAACTGGATGATGAGAACCGCATTAGTACTATATTTTGGGCGGACCCCCGTTCTAGAGCTGCTTACCAAAATTTTGGGGATGTTGTGACGTTTGACACCACATACCGCACCAATAAGTACTCTATGCCTTTTGCTCCGTTCACCGGGGTGAACCACCACTATCAGTCAATCTCGTTTGGCTTTGCCCTGCTTAGGGATGAGACGGAGGAGTCATTTACGTGGTTATTTGAAACGTGGCTTCAAGCAATGTATCATATTCCTCCAAAGACCATCATCACCGACCAAGATCTGGCAATGAAAAATGCAATCGCTAAGGTCCTTCCAGATACTCACCATGGCCTGTGCACATGGCACATAAGCAACAAATATCCCGAACGGCTTCACCATGTATATGCAAACCATCCGTCATTCAAGACTGACTTTAATACATGTGTGAAGAAATCGTTGACGGTAGACGTGTTCGAGGAGAGGTGGGCCACGTTAATGGATACTTACTATTTGCACAATCACGAATGGTTACAATCGTTGTATGAGATCAAGACACAGTGGGTCGGTGCCTACACCAAGAAGTTTTTTGCAGCCGGAATGACTACGACCTCGAGAAGCGAAGCTATGAATTCATTCTTTGATGGGTACGTAGGCCAGTCTTCAAGTATAGCGGAGTTCGTACTAGAGATGCAGAAAGCCGTTGACAGGCAATTGTACCGTGAGAGAGAAGCCGACGCGGCTACAGTTTGCAAAGAAAGAGCTATACTACTTTATTCACCTTTAGAGGCTCATGCGGCTCAAGTCTATACCAAGGAAATGTTTCGACAGTTTCAAGAGGAACTACTAAAGTCGAATCAATATGGCATGACAAAGTTGCACGAGTATTCCACCAGAGATATCAAGGTTTATGCTTTGACAAATGTGACGAACTTCGCCAATCCGTGCTCTTCGTCGGCTCCGAGGACCAGACGACATTTTACCGTAGCAGTTTGTAAGGACACCGGGTTGGTTAATTGCAACTGTCAACTGTTTGAGCATAAAGGTATACTTTGTCGACACGCGTTGAGGGTTTTGAGCGCCAAGAATGCTAGTGAAATCCCTCCACCGTATATCTTGGAACGGTGGACGAAGGAAGCCAACAGAGTCCACGGTCACATTCCTTACGTGCCCAATGTTTCAGTTGATTTCGAGCAATCTGAGACGCTGCGATATAATCACCTTTGTAACATCATGCACGGTTTATCAATGGATGCAGCGTCGACATTTGATGGGTACAGGTATCAAGTTGAAGCAGCCGCACGGGATAAGGCTAAGCATGCACAGTTTAGGATGGCATTACCAGAAACTGTGGACACTCCGACTACTCGGACAACTCCAGGCGGTAGATTCAATCGAGCCAAACAGCCAGTCATTGACGGCACTGACCTACAAGGTGAGGAGGACGACATTTTTGATCCAATTATTTCTCAAACAAAAGGGCGAAAACGAGCAATACGCATGAAGAATCCGATTGAAGAAGCAACGGGTCAAAAAAAATTACGAAAGTGTGCGTTGTGTAACAAGATGACTGATCATGACAAGAGAAACCATTATAAAGTGTTAGGTATCGAACCTGACAGTATGGTCGAGGAGGACGATGATGAGGAAGAGTGTTAGGGTTAATGTTTCAGTTGTATAAATTGAACTTATATAATGTTTAAATTTGTGATTTGGTTTGTGCAATCTTTAATTTGTGATTTGGTTTGTGGATTATTGATAGTTTTGGTAACTCCGTTTTCGGGCACACTTTAGGCCCCATTTGATAGCTTCCGAAAAAAGTTGTAATTTTTTTTGTCACTTTTTTTTCGCTCATTGCACTTCAGGCACGCTAGTTAGCCCATTTGTAAGACTTTCGGCGAAAAACGAGACACATTAATTTTTGAGTTTTCCTAGGAAGGGCCTATTCGGGCACACTTTAGGCCCCATTTGATAGCTTCCGAAAAAAGTTGTAATTTTTTTTGTCACTTTTTTTCGAATGACGTCATATGAAAGGTATATTCGCGCACATTTTAGCGCCAAATTCATAGCATGCGAAAAATTATGTACATTTCTTTTTGGTACAGTTTTTTGTAACATCACAGCAGCTAGCCACGCACGTCAGGATAATGGTAATGAAGGCGTCTAGCTTCATTCTTTTTCAGCTCCCAGGCTATCCTATACCTAAACGTCAAGGCATCCTTCCTAGTCCACGAGGAGTGTTTGAGCACTTCCGAGCGAGCAATGTAGTCCATGTACTTGAGGACGTAAATCCCGCAATCGTGACCGTTATATTGCTTTGGTCGGTCCTTTATCATCACGACCGTCCAAGGGTCACCCTGTGGCCGTCCGCATGCTAGCGAGAGGACAGTAGTCTGCATCCAACAATAAAAACGAGAATCAAGCCTATGAGACAAGAACAATATACTATGAGCCAAGGTCAAAAAATAAATACTAACCACTAAAGTGATGTACTCGTTGTACATCTGTGCCAGCAGCTGTCCAGGCTCGTCCTCCCTTAGGCTATCGTATATGTGAACCGTTCTGAACGCTGGATGGAGAACTAATAGGAACCAGTGGTTTGCATGATGACAGGGTATCATGATAAGGTTCGCATCAGCAGCGGGACATTGATAGTCTGCGTTCATCATGCCTAACACGTTTCGACCTGGTTTCCACTTACTCCTGCCGCCCCCTCGCCTCCATTCTGTGAATTCTCTCACCGTTAATTCCACAAAATGAGTGGGATACATGTTAAGCTTCAGATATTCAGAACGGTTAAAACGTTGCTCTCTAATCCGGAGCAGTTCTATGTAAGCGTTCATGACAAAATTTGAAAGATCTGTCTCCGGCGCCAACGTTCTGATATCCTCATGACCTAGGAATGTCGCAAGGGGAAAGTCTGCTGAATTGACAGGCTCATGCCCGAAGTAGTGCCGGTCGATCCAAGCCATCTTGTCCGACCTCAATGGCTTCGTCGCTTGTCCTTTGTCCGACCGAAAGCTTGGGCGCGAGGCCTGGATTCCTACTTGGGGAAGCTGACTCTGGCACTGAGAGTCGTATGCGTTTGGAGGCAAGCGACTATATGGCTCCCATACCTGACTCTGGGGCTGATAGTCGTACGCGTCAGGAGGAGGGCGACCAGACGGCTCCCACACCTGACTCTGGGGCTGATAGTTGTACGCGTCAGGAAGAGGGCGACCGGACGACTCCCACACCTGACTCTGGGGCTGATAGTCGTACGCTTCAGGACGAGGGCGACTAGACGGCTCCCCTTCGTAACCCCGGTACGCAAGACTAAAGTTTTGAACTTCAGTCTTGTACTTCTCAATGGACCTCTTAAGATTGTCAGGAGCCTGCGCGACAAACCAGTCAAACGACTCCAGCTGCTTGAACACCTCAATGCCCTGGTCAACCTAAAAAACATGCATAGAAAATATGGCTAATCATATTTGACAAATGGTCGATAAGCTTGACGCCGTTTGTTGTACGCGCTGCCCTTAGAATTCCCGGAAAATACTGCATAGCCATATTCGCTATGGATGCAGATGGCACGTTCAAAGTAACGGGTCTGCCGTGACATGGGATTCCAAGTATAAATCCGACGTCCTCTAACGTAACAGTCATTTCACCAAACCGAAAGTGAAATGAGTTCGTCTCGCTCCTCCATCGTTCAACTAGAGCGGATATAAGGCAATCGTCGTGTCGAGACCATTTCCCGGGATCGGTGAACAGGGTTAAATTTTGACGGTGCAATAGCTGTATTTGTTCCTCGTTTAGTACCCACTCTTCAAGGTGCCTTGTGTTTTGAATTGTTTCCAAAACACCCCTATCGACACCGTCAAATACGTGCCTCGCGACGTGGTCATCGTCATCGTATAGGATTGATGTATCATGATAGCACCCCAACGCCCCTGAGCGTTCACTATCACCCCAACGCCCCCCGAACTAGCTTCAAAACAACATTTCAGGTGGTTTACTTACATTTCTGGACTAAAAAGTCGTTTGAAAAACTCATCGGGAAAATTACCCCTTGGCGCGGGGAAAATTACCAAAACACCCCTACGCGCGCCACGTCAGCTTCAAAACAACATTTCAGGTTTTGTAATTATATTTCTGGACTAGTCCGTCAAAAAACTTAGCACTGTAAAATTACCGAAATACCCCTCTCGGGGCGGCAAATTACCGAAATGCCCCCTGGCATAAAAAAATATCAAAAGTGCTTCGAAATGCTACTTGAGGCTTCCTGAATTCATTCTTGACATAAAAAGTATTTTACGGAGGTTTCGCCCAAAAATCGCTAACCGGTGTCCGGATCAAGCGCTTAAAGGGCCGGTTCGGCCAAAATAGGTAACGGCTTCGGAATGGCCCGAATTCCTGGGGAATGGAACTTCCCAACATCCTAGGATTCTCATAAAAGTTTCGCGCGAAATCGCGCTAGCTTGATATTTTAAAATACACTGAAGAGTTACAAGGTTCCCCGTATCAGTTAACCCCTTTTCAGTCTTTGGAAAAATCTGAAATTTTTACCTGAGACAGATCCGTTAAGAATAACTAGGGTTGCATTTTGGCAAAATCTAGCTCTAGCTATTTTTTATAAATTCGTGAAAAACTGTCTATATTTGGCACCCTAAAAAATCGCTGTTTTGGAATCTATAAATGTAATACGCTGATTTGTATAAACCTAACATTGAATTATAAGGAAATTCAAAATACTTACTTGTTGTGACTTGATGTATTTAAAGAAAAAACTACCGATCTTCTAGCAGTTATCCACCGATCTTCTAGCGTAAAATTTTTTGATTTGTATTGTTATGGAGATTATGTAGGTTAATATGAAGTACGAAGGAAGTTGGTAAAAGATGCAGAAGAAGGGTTCGGGGGAGGGGATTATAAAGAGAGAAGCGAGGAAGAGAGAAGAAAAAAGACAGAAAAAGTGAGGAAGGGTGGGTGTTTATGCGGTCAAAGGCTGCTGCAAAAAATAAATTTCGGCAGAAGGACACCACGTTGGGCATCACGGGGGAGGGAAGGACGACACGTGGCATCGGGAAGGACACCAGGCGCGGGGCATCACGCGGGGGGCGCCACGTGGCAGGGGAGGGGGAAGGGACCAACCGCGGGTTGTAGGAGCGGTTGGGCCCTGCGGTAGGGGGAGGGGACGCCACGTGGCAGAGGAGTGGCACCAACCCGCCGGTAGGAGCGGTTGGGCCACGTGGCAGGGGGAGGGGACCACGTGGCAGAGGAGGGGGACCAACCGCGGGTGGTACCAGCGGTTGGGCCACGTGGCAGGGGGAGGGGACGCCACGTGGCAGGGGAGGGACCAACCGCGGGTTGTAGGAGCGGTTGGGCCACGTGGCAGGGGGAGGCGACGCCACGTGGCAGGGAGCACCAACCGCGGGTGGTACCAGCGGGCCACGTGGCAGGGGAGGGACGCCACGTGGCAAGGGAGGGAGACCAACCGCGGGTGGGCCACGTGGCAGGGGGAGGGGACGCCACGTGGCAGGGGCGGAGACCAACCGCTGGTACCACCAGCGGGCCACGTGGCAGGGGGAGGGGATGCCACGTGGCAGGGCCATCGCCAATACCGCCGGTTGGCCATGCTGGTGGGCCACGTGGCAGGGGGAGGGGACGCCACGTGGCAGGGGCCATGGGGTTGGGCCACGTGGCAGGGGTGGGGGACGGCATGTAGCAGGCATATTAATGCCAACCGCTGGTTGTGCATGCGGTTGGTGTCCTTTTTCTCTCTCTCGCCATTTTCTCACCATTTCTCGTGCCATTTCTCGTGCCTTTTTTGCCATTAATGCAGTGGCCGTACACCTTTTTCGTCCTTTTTGCGCCACGTGGCCAACCGCTGCTCTTACCTGCGGTTCGGTGGAGAAATTGTTATTTCTCCACCGGTGGGTGTGGATCGGTCCCCATATATATATATAT